>CAUYPK010134920.1:0-16935 GCA_963574355.1 Loris lydekkerianus
TATACGTTAGTTCCCTCATTTGTAAAATAGAAATAAGAATTGTACCTGTCTTAAAGGTTGTAAGGGTTGGGGTGGATAACCTATATAAAGTTGTAGAACATTGCCTGGCACTTAATAAAATTTTAGATATCATCATCGTCAAACAAAAAAAAAAAAAAAAAGATAACAGTAGAGACAACTCATGATCACAAAATTATTGGATTTTAAAATAAATTGCCAGCCTATTACAAAGATTTTAAAATGAAAATTGCCTGGGTTGTCTTCACTTTATTTTCATTTATTCGCTGAAAAACAATGGCACATAGAGCCTATAAACCTTGATTCCAAAGTCAGACATATTTGACTTTTGGATTCCCATTGTCATTTCCTAGCACTGGGACCATAAAATATTTCTAAAACTTTTTAATCTGCGGTTTCCTCATAAATGAAACAAGAAAATTCTGAGTACCCATTTCATAGGGATGTCACAATGATTGAGTACGGTAATGCATGTAAAAAGTTTAGCATAATGCCTGACATACAGTAAGCATACAATTAATGTGAGCTTTTATTATTATTCACTGCCTCAGCATCTCCCAGTCCACACAAAGCTGCCCATGCAGCTGTGGACATAGTTAATGGGATACAGGAATTCAGCTCCAAAACAATGTCAGCTCTTGAATGTCAAGTATAGAGAAATAATCATCTATTACATTTGTGGGATGGGAGGGGTTGGAGATAGATTATGAGCTACTAAAAGTATTAATTATGGCAAAGACTTCCAGTCAGTCCTAGGGGAAGGTCAGCGCAAGTGGGAATATTGGGCAGGGACCAGGGGAAGGCAGAAATACCTTCACAAAGCTGTGACCGTTTGCAGATGGATAATTGTTACATGGAAGGACAGGCACACTGTAAAACAACCCAGTGGGGCCCTGGGCAAGACAGGGCTGTTGCAGAGATTTCAAAGGGAAAATCAGGAGTGATCAAGAAGGGTGGAGCAGGGTAAATGCACATCAAACTTAAATATGCCCACTTTATTTATTTTTTTTTTTTTTTAGCTTATAGGAAACTTTTCCCCTTATGATTACGTTGTCTTGAATTGAATGGAATGTTTTTCATGCTACTTGCTTTTGGAATGTGGATAGTTTCAGTTACTGCAGAAGCTGGGGGAATGCACTGGTGGCGTCCACAGCAAGGGCTACATGTGTTGACAGTAAGGATGGGGCCTTCCCTGATTGACCATAATGGAAAAGAATAGAGGAAATACGTTGTTAGCCAAAGATAAGGTGAGTAGAGTCACATGGAGTTTTTAATATTTAATGAATCTATATGTGCACGATCCATTATGTGACAATTTAATTATATGGCAAAAAAGTTTGATAAATAATACTGTGGTAGGACATCTAATTCATTATTTAACAAAGAAATCAATACTTTCATAAATCATAGTTCTCCACAGATGTACTTTTTTTTTTTTTTTTTCTTCCAAGTGTGCAAAAACCTGCATTCAGAATCCATAGGCAATTTATTTTCTGGTCAGGACAAGTTTGAATGGAAATTTAATTGGGCCCAGGACAGACATAAATTTTATTTACTTTTCTTTAACCATTAAATGGAAAAGCTTTAGTTACAAGTACTTCTCGGGAAGCCTTAACTGCATCCAAATAGCATTTTCCTATTATGTATTTTAAGAGAAGAAAGTAGAAGTAGCTGTAAATTATGTATCATAATTTAGTCATAATAAAGCACAAAATAATAACAAGTATTTTCCACACCCTTTTTCCTGGTTTGGCTTTGATATATATTAAATAAAATGATGCTTTTGCACGTTAAAATTTTTAACATTACAGAATGTTTAAGTATTTTTAATTATTACAGAAGACATGCTCTTAGATCAGAACTAATTTTATAGTTTTGATGTTGCATCATTATAGAAGAAAATTATTTCTTTCAGGTTTAACTATTTATAAGCTGGAAAATAGTCTTCTCTCCTTTTACTCAAAATCTTAATCATATTTTGTAACCATCAATGTTTTCATGTAATTCACAGTTATCCAGTCTGTCATTTAATATTCCTCTTTTGGTTGAATTGCTATACATTATCATTATAAATATCATGGAGAAGAAAACAACCACATAATACATTTTATTCACATATTATTCCTGACTGCCGATTGTATGTGAGTGAAGTGTTTAAGTTCCTTGCATTATTTAAAAGAATTACCAGTTTTAAAAACTATTTTCCAATGATAAGAATGACTTCTTTTAATACAGAGACCTATACTACTAATTATCAATGACAAATTCAGAGACAGAGTGCAGCCACCTAAAGCCTTCTTTGAATGTAATAAAATACATTATTAGCAATTTTTCATTTAATTTTAGCAATTTTATTGCATTAGTAACTGTCTGTCATTTTATATTCTATTATTAATGATCTTTTTTGGTAATGAGGCATAAAAGCCTTATGGATGCATTTTCATTTTTGAATACAAATATTGCCATTTAGTTATTTTATAAGATCTCACTTAATGGTTCATGGTTTCACATTTGGTTGAAAATTGCTGCAAGAGAATGAAGTTTCCTTACATCACTTAGCATTGAACATTGAAAAATATGCATTTCTTTTTCTAGGGTTTTGCTTTTTGAAATATTGTAGTACCTCAATATATCAAATCTGAATTAAAAGCAAATATCCACATTTCTGAATTAGCTGAGACTTAGACCACATCAAATAACAGTAGTTAAGATCTGGAACTTTAAAACCAGACTGTCTGGATTTGAATGCTGGCTCTGAAATTTTCTAACTTGGAGATCTTGGGCAACTGTATTAACTTCTTTTTTCTTTAGTTTTGTTCCCTGGAAAATGAGGGTAACACTATCAGTATCATGGAGTTGTCAGTCCTAAAACAACATTTTTACTTTTTAAATTGGAAATAATTTGCAACTTACAGAAAAGTTGCAAAAACAGCATAGAGAGTTCTTATAACCTTAGGTTAGCTCCCCCAAACTTAAATAACCATTATGTAATTATCAAAACCAGGAAGTTAAAATTACCATATTAGTATTATACAAACTACCAACCTTATTAGACCATCACTAGTTTTCCTCCAAATGTCTTTTTTTTCTGTTTTAGGATAAAATCCAAGATCCTACATGGCATTCATTCTTCTGTCTGTTCAGTCTTTCTTCAACTTAAGACAGTTCTTCAGTCCTTCCTTAATTTCCGTGAGCTTGGCACTTTTGGTAGGAGGTGGTCAGTTGAACCAAACATTAAATCTTAAATTTAGTTTATCTCATATTTTGTGATGATCATATTGAGTTTATACTTCATTGATAACACCAGTGAGGAGATATGGTATTCTTCTCTCTGTGTCACATCCAAGGGAACGTGATGCCAAGGTTAACTGGTGATATTAACCTTGTCCACACAACTAACATGATACCTGTTAGATTTTGCTCATGTAACACTAACATTATTCATTTTCTAATGATTAAATATCTTGGGGTGATGTGTTGAAACTATGCACATACCCATTTCTCTTCGTACTTTTCCAACACATTTTTTTCATTCATGGGTGAATTTTACCTGCAATGGTTATTACTGTAGTTTTTGTCAAATAGTGATTTTGAATTTTCTTTGATCCTTCTACATTTATTAAATGGAAAATTATTATAAGAAAGAGTTGCCTATGGTGCATTTACATTTATTCAATTATTAAGTTATATGAGACTCATGGATATTTTATTTTATGTATTATCATCCAGTAGTATTCTTTGTTTTGCTTCTTAAATTGTCTTGGCTTGGTCATTGGGAAGTCCTTCAGGTTGACTCTTCCATCCTTTTTATGTGTGCTGATTGTTTTTTGAGAACTTTCTTTTTTTCGGGAACCATAAGAAGTTTCAGACTTATTGTAGTTTTCTTCCCTGGCCATGAGCTTAACCACTTCTCCAAGAAGCCCTGTTTGTTTTATTAGGAAATGGTCTCCTGACACAGATCTGGGTTCTGAGTATGTCCTCTGCTACCGGGATATGATTGCTTCTCAGCCAACACATTCTCACATACACATGTATTTATATTTATTTCTATGCCTATATATTTATATATTAAACACAAGAGTGATAGCACTAATTCTAAACCAAGAGTATACTCTTTTCCCTTTCCTTATATGTAAATTCTTGTAAAGTATAAAACCTGGCTCTTATATTACATGTAATAGAGTGCTTTATTTGTTCAAAGCTCACTACAGAAAGTGCAATATAGTTTTTAAAAGGCTAAAATATAAAGTACCTATAAACCTGCTATATCATAAACCTATAAAAAACAGATTTACTTTCTAGGTTACAGTATCTCTGCATATTAGGTTATTGAAATGTTCAATTTCCTTAAGCACTACGTTTGACAATTTATTTCCTCTGACATTTCATTTTGATACTTCTTGTTTTATTTTGATTGTGATGGTACATTCTCATCCTTTCAAAGTAACATTTTGGCTTGTCGTTATCTTTCAAATTTTTCTAGGAAAATTTTTGTGACTCCATGGATAAGTCAAACCTACATATTATTTTTGAATGTGAGTTCTATCATGGAACAATTGTCGCACAGACAGCTCAAAATAGTCCAGCTATTTTAGTCTTGCAGTGTCCAGTCAAAACAGCAATCCAAAGTTACTGGATTAAAGAGTCAGATCAACTCTTTACTATATGTGTAAGATGTTAGTTTCCTTGGGTATTAACTTCCTGGAAGCTTTTCAATATGTCAGGGAAATTTTCCCTTTCATCCAATTTTATGTGCTGGTTGGGAAAGAAAAAAAGATAACCTTAAACCCACTGATTTCTGTTTGAGAGGCAGCAAGTGCTGACACACAAATCATCGGATTCAAAGGTAGCTTTAGTTATTGGAGTGAGATGAATCATAGCTTTCCTACTCATTTTTCTCAGATCACAAATGCACAGTTCTTGAGCCTTGTTTTCCCTTAAAATAGACAAAAGAATATACACCTTTAAGATCAATTAGAAGGATACAGATATTTTGTGAACAATAGGTATTTAATGAAAGACTACTCATCATTTATTTTCTCAGCATGGATATATGTATATTAGTTTTACTTAAAATGGGATACCTTTGTTTGACAAATCCAATTTGAGTTCAAGAAGTATTTGGTAGTTGGAATCTTTCGACTGGTAGAAGTGCCAATAAATTCAAAATGAAGACAAAGCCAAAAAAATAGAAGGCCCTAATGTGATATCTCACTGATACCATTTCATAAGGCTTGGTAAGTTAGGGAATGATTCTGAGAGCTACTAATGTTGGATACTTTCTATTTTCAAGTCTACATAAAGGAAACAACAATGATGCTGAAATACACAAAGGAGCAGAATTAGCTATATGTTATTCTTTTGTTCTATTCTCAGAGTACAAACCAAGCCTAATAACTTTTAAAAGATGAGGGCAGACAAAAAAAGTCTGATAATAAGATAAAGAATTTTTATCATTTTGAATTTCGTTAAAGATAGCAACATGATAGCCATGATGGATGGTTCCAGGCACACTATTCCAGGAACATAAATTGAAAAACATATTTTAGCCAATGATTTTAAATATTTATAACAAATAAGTATTTTATATTCACATAAATGAACTGATAATTGGAGTTAAAACTGACACAACTCTAATTGGAGTATTTTTATTCAAGAGTAAATATTTTCCATTACTTTCTTTACTATGTTACAAAGAAAAAACCCCACATAATTGGGTATTCTAGAGATAGACTTAACAGGAATTGGGAAGTAATATATTATTTTGAAACACAGACTAATTCTTCCTTCAGAATTATTTTGCCCTTTCAGTATTTTAAATATTCATGCTCAAAAATGTAAGGAGCAACAAGACCATCAGATAATCAAATTACCATCCTATCAAGGCTAATGATAGGACTGTCTGTTTCATGAATCATCAGTGATTCATTTCACATAGTCATAAAAGCATTCAGATGCATTTATGTGAGGGGCCTCCGCTAACTGGATAAAAATGTCAGAAGGTTATTCAGTCAGTAGTCATATGAAAAAGTGGCAAATTTAAGATGGGATCAAATCTACATGACATCTTCATGCTTCCACACACTTTAAAAAACAAATGGCAATTTATAAAATAAAAAGTAGTCTAGTGATTTTCATGCCACTTAATATTGTGATAAGATGCAAATTAAGTCATCTCTGTTCAGTTAAATTAGATTGTTTACATTTAATATGCACATCTCCATAATACAGCACAAATACCCAATAGTACGTCAAGGAAACCCTGTTATTTGGGGGTCTCTATAAATTTGCTTGCTCACAAATCATGCATTCTGTGAGTTTTGGCAACACTAGCTTTTATGAGGATAAAAGCTGAGACTTTCCTAGGTGCTCCTCAAGCTAGACAATAACACCAAAAGCTTTTTGAAAACTTGTTAACATATAATATAGTTTATAAATTAACTAGATGTCTTCTACTGTTACTGACATTCCCTAATATTTCAAAAGTTCACGTTTCACTAAGTTATATAAAAGAGAGTATATGTATGTGTGTGTGTGTGTGTGTGTGGGCACCCAGAAGAGCAGACTGTTCTTTTTCAAATTAAAAGCAAAATAATATTTGATAAATTAACGAAGAAAAAAATATATACTGAAATGATATCATTTTAAATGAAAAGTTGGCCTCGCTACCCGCCCTTCTCCCTTTCCCACATTCCACCCCTCCTGTCCCAGTCCCTGGGGTGTTATAAAAGTAGGTGTTTTTCCCCAAGTACACTGTTTTCAGGTTTCATTTCTAGGGCTTTACAGGAAAAAACTGCAAGTTCACAAGGTGTTTGAAAGGGTCGCATTGTCAGAGCCAAAGTATCTACGTTGCCATCCGTCCACCTCCGCCACTCCAGTCCAGCACAGTTCAAGCTGGAAGCCCCTGGCGCATCTCCAAGCCCCTGGGTTTATCTCTTGCTAGCGGCTGCCTCCTGCTGGTTGCTTCTGAAGTTGCGGCTACTCTGGGCTCCTCCCTGCGCCAGGGCCGCTGTTGCTGTTGTGAACACAGCATGCGGTTCTACTCTCATTTGGTTCCAAATTTGGTACAACCATATACACACCAGAGCTCCCCAGTGATTTCACACTGCAGTGAAGCCATTTCACCTAAATACCTAGCTGTTTCCTCAATCCCAAAGCTTCCCTGGACATGACATGACTCACAATCCTTGACATCACACAACCTTTCCTCCACTCCAGCTCGCCATCCTTCCATTTCTCCTCTCTCGTCCACGCTCTCCTATCGCTGGCTGATCCTGATATCACTGCCTGAGAGACGCCTGGAGATTTTAACTCATCAGTATCTGTTGTCACCTTACCTGAGGCAACCTAAATCCCTGGCCTTGGTTACTGCTCTTACAATCTGTAAACAGTACAGTATAAGAACAAATCTTAGGGAATGCTGGTGTCCTGCCAGCTGTGGTGGGTCCTAAAAACTGCCTTTTAAGAATTCCTAGAAGCTGCCTTTAGGAATCTGTCATAATCCAATCAAAGACTCATCTGGAACTTTGTTCAACAATGCTCATTGATAGAGTTGCTTCCAAAATGTTGGACCCTGGGTGTCTTCGGATCTGGGTCTTTGTACCCGACGAAATTGAGTTCATTTACTGATCCAAGGACAGGAGACTCACAGTTCACAATGATGCTCCCGGCTGATAGTGGAAGCCGTCTGTCTTGAAAAATCCTGCCTCACACTATGGTTCTGTGAGTTTCTTTTTAAAAAGTGCCCTTCAATTTGGGGGACATTTTGGGGCATTGCCCTATATCACTAATGGGAACTTTCTCTATAGGTAGTTTACAGGCTACATATGATAGGCAGATGCTAACACATGATACTTGCGGAAATTTTATTACTTACCTTTAGCCTGAAGAGATTCAATCTATCTCGCCTCTCTTATATTTGCAACAACACCTCTAAACCGAATGTTGACCTCCATTACTCTGGCCTATTCAGTCTGCCAAATGAACTAATAATGTCTCCTTCACAGGGCTTCTGTGGAAGACACACTGTATCTAAAGGGCTGGAAGAAACACTGGGAAGTAGGAGGTACTGGGCAGATAGATGTTCACCTGCACTTTCTTACCTCCCTCCCCCCAGCTCCATCAGCTTTCATGTTTTCTCTTCCTTTGCCTTTGACCTTTCTCTAAACTTCCAGAATTTATCTAATACATTCTTGGCCAAGCATCGTAGAAGCTATGCACTTTGACTTAGAGATTAAAAAAAACCTCAGAGATGAATGAGTAGAGACCTTTCCTCACAAGTTCAAAATTAAGAGGCTACAAGTTCAACTAGGCTTCTGGACTGTTCAAATTTTGAAGTTTGAAAATTGTCTAGAGTTTCAGGCTGCTGGTGTTTGCCTAGACCGCTGACTCTGGCTGAGAATAATTCTCCGGGGCTGAGAATAATTCTCCGGAGCTGAGAAGCAGAGGCAAAACCCCAGGGCTGTCCAGGATATTTAGAAGAACATACGCTCAGCCTATTAGCATGATTCTGTTGATAACCAACAATACTAAGCATGTCGATGAGTTTTAGAGGGTACATGTGAGAGTTAATTACCTATTTAATCATTTGGACATATTTCATAAAATAATACAGGATACATTTTATTATAAAAATAACTACTATACACAATTTCATGTATTTTTTGAATCACTTATCCTCTTTTTTTTTCTACTAAAAGTTAGAAATAGCATAAGTTCCAAAGGAGTAATGACATTAGAACAGAAGATAATGTATAGGTGTTGAGTCGCATGCAACAAAATCCCTAGCTAACCAAGGTGAAAACAAACAAGGGTGAAAAAAGCCCTTATCAACCCTTATGTAGAGCTCAAAACAGTCTGGTTTACATTTTGATATAAAAATACTATTAAAAATCTAGAAGTATAGTCACTTAAAAATTCTATTCTTATTAGTTTCAAGCTCCATTTCCACTGCAATTCATACTTTGGAAGTGTGGGTTTAATTAAAATTATAATAATCCTGTAAACATGATGTGGCATCATGCCCTGTGGGCTAAACAAGTAATATTCCTCTGAAAGACTCGATGCTATAATGCGTTTTTCTTTGTCCTTTCAGCAGGCTGACTAAAAAATGCTTTTCCTACAACCTATTTCACTAGATATTTGATTAATACATTTTTCATCGTATTGTTATAGTGACAGGCATGGCTCTTCGAGCAATTTAACTCTTCTACTAATTCAAAGGTGTCAGTTACTTTCATCCTACAAAAAATTAGACCTGTGCATGCGTGTGATTTTTGTTGGATACATTTTTAGCACACATTATATATACATTTGTTTCTGAAATTTATTACAAGACAAAGCTCCCTTATGATTTTATTTCCAGTTAATATACTATGCAAAATTAAAATGGTATTTTTAGTAATCTGGATCCCATATCAACAGTGACACTGTTAATGTGAATCTTTTCTTGGTATATTATTTCTAGCATATATTAATCTTTTCTTGGTATATTTTTAAATATATAAAATTACTTTCATATATTTTTAAATATGTGAAATAACTTTCATATTCATTTCATTTCATATATTTAATAAATATAAATAATTTTAAATATATTTAAATTTAAATTTAAATTTATTTCATATATTTAAAGGATGTACTGTTGTTTACCAAATTTTATGACTTTGTTTCTATGGCAAGGATGTACTATAACTTATTTTACAATGACGCAACCTTCTTTAGGCAGCATTCAGTAAATCCAGGTAGGCCATAATGCCAGAGACATGTGGCAAAAGGTAAAGCCTGCAGCACTTCCTTAATGTGCTTGAACAGGCTAATGCACACAAAGAAGCAGGGTATGACAGCTCAGTGGTGACAAAGGGACTGAATCTATCATTTCCTTCCCAAGGTCTGTTTGCCAAGTGCTCAAGGAGGCCTTACGGATAGCCTCGTTTACCGATGAGGACATTATAGGATTTTATTGAGGTTAAGTGACTTCTCCAATGTCACGCTGCACGTTAGTGACAATTCATGTTTATAGCTCACAGTCCTATTTTACGATTATTTGCTAAGCCAGCTAAAGCCCAATGATTTTAATTTTTAGGACAAAGAATAGGGGCACAGTATTAAAACGCACACGTCACAATAAGAATATGTCCAAAAAATGAACTAATACATTAAAAATAGACCTTTTCATTAAATCTTTTGCTAACCTATTTATAAATAACTATGCACGTCCATGTTATTTTAATTCAAATCTTCTTTGTGCAGCAAAGAAAGTGAAAATTCTTTCTGTCCTGACTGACGTGGTTTGCTAACAGCTATTTCTCAACCTTGTTGCATAAGTACACACATGCGCTGTACAAAAAAGAACACAAACTCATGACCTGCTGGTAGTTAGTTATTACGCATTTACTCCTGGTTGGAGAGCTGGGAAGGCGGGGCTCCTGAGCAACTAACCAAGCAGCCATGGTTTCTCTCAATGCCACGTAGCCAGTAGCTAATAGGAAGATGCAATGAATACTCTGTCCAGGCTCTAAATGTATGCAAACGTCTTTTCTATTTTTTCAATAGCACACTCTTTTGCAGGTTGATCCTGATTGCATGGGGCTCCAAGTTTATTACCTTGTCTTATAAGGCTAAGACTTTTTTTTCCTCTTTTCCAATATTCACACTCAGATCTTAGATTTTATGTCTTTTCATCCATCTCAGATATTGATCCCTATAGAGATTGAAAATATTTGCTTTTTTCACCTATAAGCTGGAGAACCATGTCATTATCGTCCAGGCAAAAGTATCTTTTTTTGCTAGAGGCTTATGAATTTTAATACCAACAAAATGTGATCAGATTTTTTTCTAATAAATAATGACGCTGTTTCTATGGAAGCTGCTCATTATTACATAAACCACTGTGTTATCGTCTGATTTTTTGCAAAGGCTCGTTTTAGGAATTAATATTCTTCCATTAAATAAAATTGAAATTACATACACTATTTTTAAGATAAGGAGGTTATCTTATCACAGGTGCACTAGTCCACATAGCCATGCTCACTGAGATCAAAACAATGTGGACATGCTACGTAGCGTGCACATCTTGGGGACTTAGGAGAAAAACCAGAGGACCAGGAGCAAACACATGAAGATGTGAAAAATGTGTACACTTCCCACAGATTGGGGCTCCCATTGGGAATCTTTTTTTTTTTTTTTGTCATCTACACTATAAGGAAATGACATTATTAAGGACATGCTGTACTAGCAGAAGTCAACAATGCAAACAAACGTCTGCAAAGGAAGGAGGCAGCAGCAGAGACACCTGCTCAGGGAGCTGCTGCTAACTGACTGTGTGCATCTGCCCCCCACCAAAAAAAAAAAAAAAAAAGAAAAAATGGAAAAAGGAAAGGCAATATCAAAAGGAGGCACAGTGAGAATGTCATCATGGAAATGGCAACTTCCAGAATGTCCAGGTAAGGATGATAGTCTGCAGGTGCGTTTGCACGGACAACAAGCGTTCTGTTTTCACTGAGATTATATTACTGATCCACTTTGATGATAATACATTTATTCTCTGAAGATACACTTATTCGAAACTTACCAAATACTTAGGAGAAATCAGCTGTGCATAATAAGGAAAATTGTAACTAAATTTCAGTGGCCCTAAAGGACAACATCGATTTTGAGGGGATTTGCTCTCACCTGCTCTTCCAAACAGGAAAAAAAAAAAAGATTTTTTTTTTTGAACCATAGTATCATTGTGAATAATCAGGCATCATAGTTATGAGGATCTAGTTAGTTTCAATCAGTTTCAGCTGTTTTCCAAATCTGTTGTGCTTTTCAAGGGAATCCAAATGAGAGATGGTACAATGAATGCACTTACAGCATCAGTTCTGCAAAATCAATCCATATTTTGTTGACCCTGCACACCTCCAACATATTTGGGATGATGAGTACCAGTGTACAGTTCTGGAATATAGGCTTCTCCTTGAAAAACTGGCATTGTGTTGTATAAATTTGTACTTACTTGTGTTTTAAAACTCCTAAAATATACACTGCCCTGTCTTTTACTTGTAGAGGAAATCCAGTGAGATTACAAAACTGGAAAATGAAAAGGAAAGGAGTGAAAATTAACAAAAACAGGGAAAAAAACACAGAAATTTCTATATGTAAACAAATAAAAGATAAATGTTCCACCTGAAAGAAAACAAAAGAACAGCATTTTTGGTAAATTTTCACAATTGTTTAAAGGGAAAAATATCTTAGATAAAAGAAGATAAAGCAACTGTATAGATCAGTGAGGAAAAATGTTTTATTTTCAGAGAGGCACAAAGGTGATAGTGGGCTGGACTCAATTTGTTTCCTGACAATTGAACTGAAAAAACAAACAAAAAAACGAATGTTTTCATCTTAATGGATGACAAGTACTAACTGGGAACTGAAAAAGCACAAATGATATCCCTAGTGAATAAAAATAGAGGACACACATTCTATTTGGACTCATTTAAGGTTTAGAAATAATTTTAAGTTCAGAACTTAAACCAAAAGCTTTATTTTTTTATACCTTAAATCGTCCAACGTGTAGTATCTTTTTAAATTTTCTGTTGCTGAGGGCTTAAAACTACCACAGTCATAATAAATTCAAAGTAACTAATTTACAGTCATCAATCACTGCTGTCATTTTTTGATATCCATTTATGTTTCTAGAATTAGTTTTAGGATTACAGCCAAAATTCTCACACGTAGGAAAAATTTTTAAACAGGAAAAAAATATCTCTTCAACCACACAAGGATTAATTTCATGTCCAGAGAGATCACTTGCTACGCTTCCAGTGCAGAAATAATTAATACAAGCAAACAAGTGAGCCTCCCTGAGATGCACTTCATTTGTACAGTGAACTTCTATTACATTCCTCTTCCCTTCCAAATAGTCTCAGTGTTTATTATACTTTAACATTTTGCTTATCGAATTCTGAAAAATCAAACAGTCTTTCAAAGAAATTGAAGCTTAGTAAATGTAAATTGTATTAGTTATGCACAAGGATTCTTAGCTATGTATTAACAGTTTAAGGGATTAGAGAGTTGTTTCATCTTCTTAGAAATTTGCACTGCTGGGATATGACAGTTGTGAGAAATTCCTTAGCAGCTTTCACATGCATGCTAAAGCCGGTTGCTTTCCGACATGAATAATACGCCTGTCTGGGGGCTAAGCAGTTATCTTTATCCCTTACATCATGAATATGGGGGATGCTCTTGCTCACTCTGGAACTGTGAGACCCAATCCATTTAGGTTTGTTAGTTGAGGTGAACTACAAAGCTCAAATGAAGTATTCATACCTCAATGACTGAAACACAATTATAGAGGGTTAGGTTACAATGTAGAAAGAGCAAAATTAAATCCCTTAAGTGAGTCAGTTAATTTTAGAAAAGAATGAAAACTGTGTAAGGTGAAAGAAGCCACAACTAAATTATGCTTAGTTATGTATGTTAAACTTGGAAACTATGGAAAGTCTTTTATACTGATAAAATGAGTAGTTGTCAGTAAACACATCCACTACCTTTGGAAGTTGTTTTAGCCCTTCCATCTCCTTGAAATAGAAACATAGTAAAGTATCCTTCTAAGAATCTAAGTGACAATAAGTTAAGAAAGTTATTTCCTAGGCATATGATGGATAGATCGTGTTGGCTTTGTTATTATTATCTTTTCTATTTAAATTACACATGCTATATATTCATAACATTTGACCTAGCGGAAACATTGGACATGTCTGATTACTTCCTCCATAAACTATTTATTTCTGTCTCCTGGTTTTCATGGCAGTTTTGATCCCTTCTTGGTGGTCTCATTTGGGCAGATACCACTTTACTTTCCCTAAACTAAAACTTATCTCTGCTACATATCCTCACTCTCTAGGCCGCCTCCCTCACAGAAGTCCACATTTGTACATCCAGCTGTTTGCTAGACGCCTGTCGAGTGGGTATATTTATTAGCAAGCAAAAGACTGACTCTTGATCTCCCCTCCAAAAACTGTTCTTATGACGGTGTTTTCTATTTTGATAAATGGCAATTTCATTATTTCTGTTGCTCAGAACTGAAATTTAGGAATGAATCATCCCATTCCTAAAGTCTTTTACTTCCCTATTATTAGATCTGTCGTCAAACTACATTGGTACTGTCTGAAAATACATGCTGATGGAATGCATTTTAATAAAAATGAGTGTTTTACAACCAGTTTTTTGATATCATGGGACAAATTAGGATATAAAAATAATAGATGAAGTTATTACTTTACTAGAAAAGAAATGAGGCAAGGAGATGGATGAAGGCAACTGTATTAAATGGATTATTACTGGAAAAGTAAATACAAAAGTGATTAAAAGACATAACATTAGATTGAGTATTTCACGGGTAAACTAAAATTCACTTTATAATATTGACTGTTTGTTTATCTTGGTAGTTGGAATAACAAACAAGCATCTTTTGAAGTTTATTTTCCAGATACTGCAGTTTCCTACAAAGGCAATCTAATAAACATCTGTGATGCTCTCTGGGTTGTCAGAAATAGCATTTCTGTGAGTGGAGACTGTCCACGTTTATGAATTAAGATAAAACACAGATAATCTGAATTTACAGGCACCATGGAGGCTAAGCATAGTCACGTGACTTAGAGCCAACAACAACATTCACTCAAACACAACTTTGAGTGAGAAAGGAAGATGCCGAGAAAATAGGCCCAGCTTTCCAGGCTCTGACCTTGGCCCTGAGACTAAATTAATACATGGTAAACATAACCTTTCCCTGCACCTTCGATTCTTCATAACCATTTATAACATGTAAAATCAAAACTTATAAATTTCCCGTAATGCTAGAAATTAATAAATTAGCCACTCTTTCATATACAGTTATACCTGTTGTGTTTCTCACAGAATAGAATCATCTTTTCCCTCATTAAAGAAAGTAAAAGAGAGTGTGTCGCGTGATTCTTCACATCCCCAACGGTCTGTTACGTAATCCTGGGCGTGCCAATGCTCAGTAGATGATCGTTGATTGATGAAGCAGAGCATGTTAATTATAAAAAAAAAATGTAGTGTTATGAGAAAGTAAGCAGTGGGAGGCCCCATCATGGTGGAAAGAACAAGAATTTTAGTCATCCAGCTACGTTGTATAATCTTGAAAATATAAACTGTCTGATGCCTCACATTCATCTTCTGTAAATTCAGGCAATGATGCCAACATATACACCTGAGATAAGTAAATGAAAAAAAAGCTACATTTTAGAGTAGTTGGCACCCAGTGGCTACTCAATACAAATGCCCACTGTAGCTTATATTGTTAGACATTTAACTGTGAACTGTTTAAGGCTGCACAGCGTGTCATGTCTAACTACTTGCAAAGATCCTTTAGAAGATAGATTGTGTAAAATGTGTCAGGCACATTTTAAATCCTTATTATGTGAGGCCAAGATTGCTGGTGTGCCTGAGTAAATACTTAAGGACTTGGACCTCGATTTCCTGTCTGTACTAGTACATGTACGCCATATAAGAGAATGCAAATTATTTCATTGTAATTTAGCCATGATATGCAGAGTAATAATATCTATTTCCACCAAGGTTACTCTAATTAAAACCAATGAGACTCATTAAACCTCAAAAGCTCATCTAGTGCACCAATGCCTCAGCAGACAAAAATAAACCCAAACACACTGGCACACTATCTTTTCTGTTCTTACTTACCTTGAAAAAAACATACCTCCACAGTGTCTCTTTAGCATTTTGTAACCCTCAATACACCCAAATCATGTAGGAAAATGCTCTAATCAATGTACATAACGAAAAATAATTGAATACTGGATTTTTATTATTCAGTTGCAAGTGTACAAGAGCACAGTGGAAAAGGCCATAACTCTATTTTATGGCTGAAAGATTTCAGACAGTACACTGTCTGAAATTGATTGACGTTTCACTGGTTCTTCAGCGAAGAGGATGGATAGCAGCAGAGGACTGACAGAGGAAGTGTAAGATTGCAGGGAGCTGTGGAGCATGGCAGAAAGGCACAATGGGGTCAGGAGAGCCTTCAGGGGGCCTCAGAACCTCAGTGTCTGACTGGGGTCCCGTGGTAGGACCTGTTACTGACAGGTGCCTAGAACATACATAACTTCCCAGTATTGTCATTTGGGAACAGAAACAATACTGTAAGCCATGAAATGGAGTAGACACAGAAGCTGATGAGGGGACAAAACAGAAAAGAGATTCTGGGTAAAGGAACAATATGTACAAAGTTCTCAAATGTTTGAATGAAAACCACACATTTTGGCAACTGCTGGTGGTCAATGACTGGAGCAGAATCGGCATTCAGGAAATGATGGGGAATGAAATTAGAACAGTAGACAGGGCCAGACAGTGAAAAACCTGGCATGCAAAACTATCTGGATTTTCAGTTTTTTGAGTAACTCCTGTTTTAGATAAAGTAATGGGTGACAGGGGATGAAACTGTTGAATAGAATAGGTGTTAATCGTGGATAAGGATGCAGGGTCACGTGACAAAGGGAATGGTAAGCCTAAATTCTTAGGGAGACTAATGAATGGGTTGAATAGGTGGGATAATAACAAGTGAATGAGGGAGGAATTAAACCCAGACAATGAAGAACATATGGAAGACAAAGCCCACAAAAGTGTCATTATCATATTTGTACCATTAATCATTAGACAGGGATTTCACCAT
This sequence comes from Loris lydekkerianus, assembly GCA_963574355.1. Taxonomy (NCBI): domain Eukaryota; kingdom Metazoa; phylum Chordata; class Mammalia; order Primates; family Lorisidae; genus Loris; species Loris lydekkerianus. The sequence goes on from CAUYPK010134920.1 coordinate 16,712, forward strand.
AGTCGACATTTTGTTTGGCATTGTATTTTGCATTGCTGCAAAACCGTGGAGTGGTTTCCTGAAGTACATTTTGATAATAAAAAAATTTTATAAACTAGATTTGTAGTAATCTTACTTTAAAACTATCTCCAAATTACAACTAATAGTAGTAACAAGCACACAATATCTGTTTTGCAGGCATCATTGCTCTAAGCGATTTATAAATATTAACTCATTTAAACCCT
>CAUYPK010134921.1:0-27298 GCA_963574355.1 Loris lydekkerianus
TTCTGCTGATTCCGCCCCACGATTGTTTTACACCATTTGATTTTTCTCGTGGAGCTTTGTTGAGGACCTGTACAGTGCCATGGCCTGAGAAACTGGGGCCCTGTTGGTATGGTGTGGCAAAGTCGTTCTTTCTTATTTTCAGCTAGTTTCTGTTTGACCCTAGTGAGACAGTTATTCTGGGTTGAAGTCTTAGCTGTGGTGAAATGCTAGCAATTATGTCACTGCACCCTCCCACAGGCAACAATTTGAAAAGGAAAATCAAACCCCTACAACCTCACAGCCAGGGCACCATCTGAATAGTCCTCAGGTGATGGGTTCTGTCCCAAAGGTCCAAATTAATTGGCTCAGTCAGCACCTGTCTCAGGTGGGAGAGTGTAAAAGGTTTCTGGCAACTGGAGCACAGGGGTCTGGTGACTACTCTGATATGGCTTGCTCCATTGCTGCGTGGGGTCAGGAGGAGCCACTCAGCACATTGATCAGTCTGGGGATGTTGGTGCCTCCTCCATCTTGCACCTCTTTCACACCCAGTCATTGATAGACTTGCAGTTGGCTGACCCAGTGCCTGTAGTGAACAGATACTCCAGGTGTTTGCACCTGCCTGAATCACAGGGAAATCTATTTCTGCTCAGCCAGGCCACTGCACTCTGCCTCTATCTGGCAGGAGAAGTTGAGGCCTGATAACCTCGGGCGCTTGATGGAGGCTTGGGGATGTTCACTCAGTTCCAGCTCCGCCCCTGATTGATGTTACTAACAGAACAGAACAGAACAACTTTGTGGAAATTTGTTTCTGTTCCTGCTAGATTTCCCTGCAGAAGAGAAGCTGTTTTGAGTTCCCAGAGACTGTGCCTCAGGCCCTGTCTTTGCTCCTGCAGGTTTGTATTCAGTTACCTGTCAGTTCTATCTTGCTGCCTTCCTTTGTCTATAGGCTGACAATCCCCTGAGGGCCGGGTGCGTCTTAGGCTCAGTAAAGCGGTCCTCTGGGTCAGCCCCACCCTGGGAACTTCCCAGGTCTGCTAGTGCGTTTCTAGTCCCTGCGCTCCACCCAGGTTGGTACTGCCTCAGGCAAATCCTTTACTCACGGGGCCTGCGTTTCTGTCCCAGATCTGTTCCGTGGTGGTTGCCACCTGAGTAGATGCCCGGCCTCCTCTTGTTGCCCAGGGAGACAGGGGGTTTGGTTCCAGAATATCCACGAGTGAGCTGTATTGTTGCTAAAAGACGACTGCTGCTCTGTGCTTCAGGGCAGTGCTGCTCCAGTGTGGTTCTCTTTCAGCCGACTGTCCTCTCCTCACCCCCATGCCCCAGAGTCAGCACTGACCAGCTGCAGTTTAGGCACTGTCCACACCCCTCGAGAAATCACCCAAGAATCTGGACTCCTGGGGACAGGCCTCCAGACCTCAGAGTAAGTGTGGAGGGGAGTGCTGGGAGCTCAGAATTGCAGGTAGAGAGTATATACAGTTTTATACAGTTTTATGCATGGCAGGAGAATGCCGTGGCACCCTAGTAGGGGAGGTAGGTCCAGTTTTTAGAGGGTCTCTCTCGTGGAGTGTAGTGGGAGGACCTTTGAAGTCTGTTCGTTTGTTTGTGGAGCAAACAAACATTCTCGTGGGGGAGGGGACTCCTGTCCGCTTGGTGATGGATTTTGTATCTTTTGTGTGTATCCTTGGGGTCGCAGCTCGCCTCAGTGGGGTTGATGTGCGTTCTTCAACCTTCTCTCTTGGCGCAGCTCAAATCCACCAGGTTACTTGCTAAATTTCTGTCCTTTAACTCTCCTTCTGGACAGGAGCCTCTGTGGAAAGCTGGCTTCAGTCAGCCATCTTATACCCAATCCCCTCAAATTTTTTTAAGAAAAGGAATTCAGTGACTCACATAACTAGAACTCAAGGACTAACTTTCAACTCAGTGGGGTTCTGGGGCTCAAATGTTACTGCCACAGTCAGGCCTTCTTCATCTCTGGCTCTTTTTATCTCCCTGCTGCACTTCAACCTTAAGACAAATGTTCTGCAGATGGGTGATGGAATTCCCAAATCGTTGTTTTCCCATAGTTTTTTTTTTTAAACTATAGTCTGGCCCTTGAACAGTCTCAGGGACAGTGTATTGGCCTCCTGTTTAAAAAGTTTGAGGACGCCTGGTTAAAGGTATGATAAAAAAACTGTGTTTTCCCCTGGGTCAGAAGATGTGACTTAGTCATCTTTGATCTTTATCATCCAACACAAGGGCTAGCAAACATTTTTTATAAAGTTAGTAAATATTTTAGATTTATAAGGCATATGTTTTCTGTCAGAGATCCTCTTGTGATGTAGTGTTAAACCAACCATAGATGATTAATAAACTAATGAATGTGACTGTGTTCCAGTAAAACTTTATTTATAAACTCAAATGTCATAGTTCTTGTTTTGCTGGTCCCTGAACTACTACAGTGTCTGTTTCATAGTGACCATTTACCTACTTACAAAATCACCTGTTTTCCTCTGGCTTAGATTTATAGTTCATAGAGTCACTGAGATTTGGAATAAGAAGCTATCTCAGATTTTCAGGTCCAGTAGTCAGTCCTCTTTAAGGTCATGGATTCTTGAAAATCTGTTAAAAAAATAGTAGATCCACATATGCATATTTAAAATTTGTTTATATTTTTAGTATGTTTCATACCTGTTGAAGTCCATCCTAGGCCAAGCTTAAGTCTTTGATCATTTTGTGAATAAGAATATGGAAACTCAGATAGTTTGGTATACATGTGGATATGTTATTAAATTTGCATTATTTACTGAACTTTTTGTGTTTTCTGCTGAAAATGTTGAATATAAAATTCTGTTTGTGTGCATGTGTGCCCTGAAATGCTTGCCATATTAGGCATATAGGGTTTCATTTTCTGAAAAGTTTCTTGAAGAAACTTTTTTTTTTTTGAGACATAGTCTCCCTATGTCACCCTAGGTAGACTGTCATGGCATCACAGCTCACAGCAACCTCAAACTCTTGGGCTCAAGTGATTCTCTTGCCTAAGCCTCCCAAGTAGCTGGGACCCCAGGCACCTGACACAACACCTGGCTATTATTTGGTTGTAGCTGGGTTTTGGCCCAGCTGGGTTCAAATCTACCAGCTCCAGTGTATGTGGCTGGCACCCTAGTTGCTGAGCTACAGGCGCCAAGCTTTTATTTTAATTTTTTTTTGAGACAGAGTCTCACTATGTTGTTCGTGGTAGTGTGCTGTGGAGTCAAAGCTCACAGCATCCTCAAACTCTTGGGTTTAAGCGATTCTCTTGCCTCATCCTCCCAAGTAGCTGGGACTAAATGTGCCTGCCACAATGCCCGGGTATTTTTTTGTTGCAGTTGTCATTGTTGGTTAGCTAGCCTGGGCTGTGTTAGAACCCGCCAGCCTCGGTGCATGTGGCCGGTGCCATAACCACTGTGCTACGAGCAGAGCCTAGGACTCTTTTTAATTTAAGTAACAGTGATAAATTGTATAAGTTAGGATAATATTAACTGGTGGCCGTATTAACCTCTGAATTTCAGGGGCTTAACACAATGGAAATATTATTATTTTTCATGCACCTATTCAAAGATTGTGTTCTGAAAGCTATGTTTATTAGTATGATGTAAGCACTCCAATTTGTACAAATAATCAACACACTGAAAATGTCATAAATGTATTTATGATCTATGTACAAAAGACTTAATTAAAAAAATAAATAAAGATTGTGTTCTACCAGAAATATAGGGTACTTTTGTTTTGAGGCTCTAGTATCCTCTAGGCCAGACTTTGGATTCTGCTGCATTCAGCCTTTCCAAGAGGAAAGAGTTTGGAGAAGACTCATTTATTTAATATTCCTAGCTGGAAGTGAGGCATACTCTTTTGCTCAGATTTCACTGAGGATGGGACACTGTGTATGAGTTGAAAGCTGTATCTTGATAATAATTTCACATAGTGGAAGTGGGAGCACAACTTACTGAAGGATAGTTAGCCATCTCTGCCATACAGGTGTTTTTTCTCATTAATGTACCAATCAATTTTTAAATAAATTATGCTTCAAACTATAATTTTGTTAATAATTTTCAAAATGTCTGGTTACATTCTGTGTATTACAGAGAAGGGGTAATTGGAGAGCCTTTGTTTCATTCTAATTGGATTGATTTTCAAAATACTGCTTTGGTGGAAGCAGGTTATTCACTTCCTTTAATCTAATCTATATTGGCTACATGCATGGGAATATGCTACAGCAATTCATTGAATGCTGTCTTTGCTCTCAAATAATTGTTCAGTTTAGGAAAGTTTATAAACTACACAGTGCAAAGCCAAAGGAAGACCAGATCTAATGAAGCACAAGTAACTCCTTTTGGGCACTAAAAGTTGTTATGTCCATGTTTGTGTGTGGCTTTTGAAACACATATGAAACAGAGGCAAGGGTGTGGTGGCTCAGGCCTATAATCCTAATACTTAGGGAGGCTGAGGTGGAAGGATCACTTGAGGCCAGGAGTTTGAGACCAGCCTGGGCAACCTAGTAAGAGCCCATCTCTACACAAAACAGAAAAATTAGCTGGGCATGGTGGTGCACCTGTAGTCCCAGCCACTCTGGAGGCTGACCGTGGGTCACTTGAGGTCCAGAAGTTTGAGGTTACAGTGAGCTATGATGACAAGACTACACTGTAGCTTGAAAAATAAAGTGAGAACCTGTCTTAAAAAGAAAACAAAAGCAAAAATCAAAAACCAAAAAATCCCCCAAAAGACAAAAAAGAAAAAAAACAAAAAATAAAACCCCCCAAAACCAGAGGCAAGATAGATTGATTGAAAATGGCAGGATAGGAAATGACAACAAATACTACTCCCAAATAATCTGTGTTTTTAGTATAACAACAAGGCAAAATTAAATTAAAAGAAAAAGTATTAGTAGAGATAAGTAATAGAGACACTAAATAATAAAAGGTACATTCTCTGGAGAATATATAATGATATTGCATTCATATAACAACCTGGCCTTGAAATGTGGTAGGTCAAGGATTAAAAAAAGCTTCAAATTTGATATTTGAATATTATTAAAATTATTAAAATTGTTTTAATAGCTACATATAAAACTCCTCACTAAGCATGTAAGACAATATACGTTATTTTGATGCACACATTTAATGTCTACAGATATTGACAATAACATGGTTGAACAGGAAATCTTGACATATTTTGAACATCAGTATCATATATCATTCTCTTTGATTCAATTACACCGTAATCGTTGATATACTTGAATTTATACCTACCTTTTTTTTGTTTGTTTTACCTTTGTAAGTTCTGTTTTTTGTTCCTCTCTCACCTCTTGTGCCTGCTGTTTACTTTTTAGAGCCTTGAAGTAGCTGTTCCATACATTCTCTCCAGGTTTTATAGCTGCATTCACTGGGAGAGACAGGGTAGAGTGCTTACTTTATCTTACCTAGGAGTAAAGCCTGTTAACATTTTGGTGTACAGCCTTTTAGAGACTCTTTCTGTGCATACAAACACACACTTTCATTTTTTGTAAACTGAATTTTTTATTTAATGTTATGCCAGAAACATGTTTTCATGCCATTAATAGTTTTTCCAATGCTATTTTAATCACTGGCATGTATTTCATTGTATAACTACTCTGTGGTTTACTTAACCAGTCCCTTTTTGTTTGATATCTACATTTGTTATTTTCAGTTTTAACAAACACACTCATAGCTTAAATATTTGCACACACCACTGTTTATTGCAGAATCAAAGTTCATGAGTAATTTTAAGGTTTTGGGGACGTGCAAATTACTCTGTGAAATGTTTGTAACAGTACTTCCAAACACATTTTTTGTCCAGTGTTATTTTTTATTGTTAAAAACATTATTTTTAAACTTTTATAGATAGAAAATGCTATCTCGTGTGTGTGTATATATGGCTATGTATGTATATATATATATATATATATATACAGTTGGTATTTCCATTTTCTTTTCATCACTGTGTTGTGTAAGAAAGATACTTTTTCTATTTTGTTAGCTATTCAATGTTCAGTAATTTTTAGTTGTTTCCTTTGTATTTTCTATATAATAATACTGTCATCTTTGTGAAATGCTCATACCTTTCTTTTCTCCCTTATTTAGTTGTCTAGAACTGTGACCATCTTAAATACTGATAAGGAGTATTTTTAACTCATAGCTATTTTACTTAGCTCCTATATTTATTGCCCTAAATTATGATTTAGTTGATAGATCTGATGAATGCTTTAATTCATGTTTTTATTAGACCTGTCTACAGCATTGACAATAAAGATTCTCTATTCTTAGCCTATTTTTTTTTTTTTTTTTTTTGCAGTTTTCTGCCGGGGCTGGTTTTAAACCCACCACCTCCGGCATATTGGGCCTGCGCCCTGCCCCTTTGAGCCACAGGGGCCGCCCTGTTCTTAGCCTATTAAATACTAAGTTTTTGTGCTGGGCCCTGTGGCTCATGCCTGTAATCCTAGCACTCCGGGAAACCAAGGTGGGTGGATCACTTGAGTTCACTGAGTTCCAGACCTGCCTTAAGGAGAGTGAGACCCCATCTCTAAAAATAGCTGGGTGTTGTGGCAGGTGTCTATAGTCTCAGCTACTCTGGAGGCTGAGGCAAGAGGACCATTTGAGCCCAAAGGTTCGAGGTTACTGTAAGCAATAATGCCAGGGCACTCAACTCCTCCAACCCCTGCAAAAGTTTTTATTTTCAAACAATTCCAGCCTTCCAGGAAAGGCAAGCACATTATAAAGAGCACATCATTTGAGCATTAATTGTTTGTATGATGGAACTTAACACCTGAATCAGTTTTATGCCACAAACTTGACTTAAGATTTTCATGTAGTGTCATCAACCATGGAATTTCTAATTATGAGCAACTTTGGCTTTCCACATTCATCCTGACCTTATCAGGATGAATCAATTGCAGATGGTGTTTCTTTGTAACCAGAATTATTTGATACATGCCATTTAAGAAGATCAGATAAATAGGATACAATCTTTTTCCAGTAGTATTTCATATTTTATTAGAGAAAATAAGTATACATATATAAGCAAATGATGAGTAGTAACATAAGCCCAAGAAAAGTGGTAGAGATAGTTCTCTTTAATATTGATGTGTAGGGTGGGAGACATTGGAGAAGAGGATATAGGGAGAGGACAGTTATCCTAGGCCTGAACAAGAAGGGAGAAAGAATGGACAAAAAGTATTTTAAGCAAGAGGAAGAACATAATCAAAGTTTGAAAAAATTCAGTGTTTTCACCTAGTCCTGTGGGGACAGATGTATTTTTTCGAAGAGAGGGTTTTGTGGGTGGAGGAAGGGTAAATAAGACTTTCTAGGAGTACCGGAAGGGGCGGTTCTAGCCCTGGAGGCCCAAGAGTTGCCTCCCAGACAGCACGCTTCCTTTTCCACTGCAGCCTAGGGAGGAAGGGAAGACCAGCTAGCTATGCGGGTGGAAAGGCGGCTGAGTCTGCACTGCGGTAGCTAGGCTCTTGGAGGGAGATGGGTGTTTCCGGACGTACATCAGTCAGCTGCGGGAGACTGGAAAAACATGCTGCCAATTCAAAAACATTTAAAAATGGTCTAGCAAATACTGTGAGCTTTGAAGGTGTGTGAAGGGCATTGTGACAGATGTTTTCCAAAAACTTAACAGAAAATGGCAAGGAAAAAGTAGAACCACCACTGCACATATTGGGCACATAGGTAGCTGCGGATAGATGTCCTTTAGCTGCGGTTTTTTGAAATACTCCTTTGTTACCACAGAGGTGTGTCACGCAACATTATGGAAGAAAGAAGAAGACTGTTCAAGAATACCGATGAACAGAAGCAAATGATGAAAATGAATATTTTACTTGGTTTTACTAACTTCATAATAAATGATGTAGAAAATTAAAAAAAAAAAGAATTTATAGAAAGGTTGACTAGTGACAGGGTGTTTTAGAACCATCTAATAGTACATCTGGTAGGTTCTTATATGCATAGTGGCCTTCCTTTTTCATATGTTTATGTAGTAGACGTGGATTTGTATTATGTTATTTAATAAATATACCCCCAAGGAGTCTCTGAGTATGGAGTGATGAGCATTATTATCATAGATCTGTCTGATACTGTCTTGTAGCTTACTTAGAACCAAGTGAAGAGGGTTGCTAGATAAAGTGTATTTATTCCATTCATAAATTTCTATTTCTTAGGTATTGCATTTTTTTTTTTTTGAGACAGAGCCTCAAGCTATCACCCTGGGTAAAGTGCTCTGGTGTCACAGCTCACAGCAACTTCCAACTTCTGGGCTTACGCGACTCTATTGCCTCAGCCTCCCAAGTGACTGGGATGCCACAACGCCTGGCTATTTTTTGGTTGTAGTTGTCATTGTTTGGCAGGCTGGATTCAAACCTGCCAGCTCTAGGGTATGTGTGGCTGGCTCCTTAGCCGTTTGAGCTACAGGCGCCACCAGGCATTGCATTTTTAATAAGGAATTATAGTCTATAGAAGTAATTCCATAGGTATTTGATTCCTTTACTTTGGTCAATTGGCTTATTCGTCTCAATCTCAATTTGTATGTCAGTTTTATAGTGTGAATCTAAGAGACAGTGTTAAAAAATGAATGAAAAATCCATTAGAAGTATCTGTCAATAAAATATGTATTAATGCGTCTGTTACTTTGCATTTACATTTCTCTAGTGTTGTCTTTAATCTTGTTTTTAAGATAACAAAAACTTATGTACTCATAAGTGGTTTTATGAGTTCCTTACTGATGACAGATTTTTGAGAAATATGGAAACCAATATTAGTCCTGCTTATTTGATTTCTCAGAAATATTTTTATTTTTAACGTCTGTGTTGAGTAATAATATGGGGTAATGTACAAAGGTTGAAAATTATAGTACTTAAGATTTCTTTTGTAAGTCTAATTTGTTAAGAATTAATTTTAGCATATACTCTTATAAAAGAGTATTTGTTACTTTAAATCTATTAATATTTTGTGTGGTAATTTTATAGCATATAATAATTGGTACTATAAAAACTGACATACAGTTTTTCTCCTGTCCATATAGGAGAAAACCTTAAACCTAAGTTGTATTACATTTCTTTTCCCTTTGCATCATTGGGAATGAATGAAGGAGCTTTGGAAACAGGTTATGGTTGAATAGATTTAAATAAACTTTTTCTCAGCAGGTTTTAGTGTAGATGTTAAGAATATTATTATAGTTGCTGGCAAAAGTTGATTCTGTTTTATGGTTGTTTCTTGAAATAGCTAAAATTTTAATTACCTTTTAAGTATAGATTTTTTGGTAGTGGGAATACATTATCTTTTAAGTAGCTTTTTATAGTAGAAAAGATTTATTTTCTTTTTCTCCTATCTTTTAAAATGCTTTTTATAATTAGTTTTACTTATATTTTTAATTAGATTCCTCAATGATGTATTTATATACACAATTGTGTGAGAAACATAAGTGAGATTATTGAGCATTCTACGATAGTATTAAATTAAAACACAATTTTTTGGAGATTCTAAGCAAGCTGTGGAGAAATAGAATGTTTGCTAGTTTCTTTTTTCCCCCCATTTTGAGTTATATTTTGAAAATATTATTTCTCTTTTTAAAAATTTCCCTATGTTCTCATTCTGGTTTTATCTAATTTCTTTCCTTCCAAGTTTGTTTTTTCTATTTTCCTCACATTATTTTAAAACTTTTTTTTTTTTTTTTTAACACATCCTTTCTACATTTTCTTCCTCATGCACGTTCTCCCCTCTATTTTGTTTCAGTATTACATATTAGTTAGCGAATAGAGTTGTATTCTTTGTGATGATCTGCTTTCTCCTCTTTTTCTTCCCCCGGGCATAACTTTTGAATATTTTAATAGCTAAATTAGGAAGAGATGATGGTAGCTGGTTCAAAAAGAAGCTTAATGAAGCTTGTCTTCTAATATACTGCATAACCAGCATCTGGTAACATTAGCGCATTTTGGAAAACGTCTATAAAATAAGCAGAAATCAGACAAAGTACTTGTAGTATAGGATAATCATTGCAATGGCTCTAGTATTATGTTATTAAAGAGATATAGTCTCTGTGGCTTCTCTTAGTATATGAACTCTTTATTATAGCACTTTTTGGTAATTGTTTTTGTTGGGCTGGATCTGCTAGTTATTACCTGTGTCACTTTGGCAAGACTTTTAACCAATCTGAACTTTAGTTTTCTCTTTGAGAATTATGCTAAATAATACCTACCTTTCACATATATTAAGTTTAAGAACATTTTAAGAAATAATTATTTATTAATATATTTGTGGCTAATTAAATCCTTTTATCTATTTTATAGGTTACGTGCAAAGTCTGATTAGACGAGTTGTAAATAATGTAAACATTGTTATAAATAATCTCATACTAAAATATGTTGAAGATGATATTGTCCTTTCAGTCAATATCACTTCTGCAGAATGCTATACAGTAGATGAATTTTGGGATCGTGCATTCATGGATATTTCTGGTGAGTAAATGTCAAGAATAGTGTATATTTTTCTATAATTGATTGTTTGGGTTGTTCCCAGATTTTTGTTAGTACACACAGTGCTGGATGAATATTTTTGTACCCCCTCCTCTTTTTTTCTCTCTCTCTCTTTTCTAAAGAGATAGGATTTGCTTTGTTGCACAGGCTAGCCTCAAAGTCCCAGGTTCAAGTGATCCTTCCATCTGAGCCTCTTGAGTAGTTGGGAATACAGATGTGTTCCGCTGTGCCTGCATCTGTATCTTTTGATGCACATGTATAAATGCTTTTTTTTTAGTGTATATACTTAGAGTGGGTTTGTTAGATATAGAAGGATATACAGATTTTTACATTTTCAAAATATTGCCCATTCAAGAATGCTTGTTAGGTAGTCATCATTATTATCCCTAGTTTACTGATTAGGTTGAACATATTTCTGTAAGTAAATAATAGAAGTATAATTCATTTTGTAAGTTTTTAAAAGATAGTTGTGTTTAAAACGTATTTAGTGTTTTAAGTAAAAACATTTTCAAAGCTTAGTAAGTTCCTCTTTCATGAATAATAATTTTCTGGAATACCCTTGAAATATGAATGCTTTATGTTCTTATAGCATAGTGGGTGAGACATACCCTCTTTAATAAGGTCATCAGCATGTGAGTTATAGCTCTGCTCTTTATAAACTTTATAACTGTAAACAAATTATCTACTCACACTGTGCCTCAGTTTTCATAACTTTTAATCAGGTTCATATAGAATTATCAAATAAGGGATAGTATCTTAAGTAATAGCATTTACTCAGAAATGACAATTTACCATAGAGAGATTTTTTAAGAATGCTTTCATTTCTAGTCCTACTATTATAGGACATGTAGAGGATTTTTTAAGAATCCTTTCATTTCTAGTCCTACTATTATAATTTTTTAATTGTGTGTGTGTATCTTACTTATCATACAATATATAAAGTTGAAATACTGTGGTAAATTCATATTTTTTTCAACTAACAAATTTGATCTGCTAATAAAAATTTTCAACTAACAAATTTGATCTATTCATAATACTTTACTGTTTAGACAATGCATACATTTTGGTTTTTACTTCTTAAAATCTTAAATGCAGATATAAAGAGAATATAAAAGGTTGAGTTAATTAGAAATTGCCAAGATATACTCAGAAATAGTATTATTATAGAGTGGTCTGAAGCATTTTTTCTTGTTTTGTAGACCCATGTCAATAGCTCATGGGTAGCTACTAACAAAATAATTGGGTGTAGATTTGGACTTAATATTAATATTTACCTAGGAATTGCATATCAGTTAGAAATAAAATTACTGGTTGTTAAAAGCTTTCTTTGGTAGTTTTATACTTTGCCACCATTGTTTTATTTTTATTTCTTTGAAAATAAACGTAGACTGTTATCGGCAATTTCTTCATTATCTTTTATTGTTACAACCATGGTATTCACTAGAACGTTCTGTGATAATGGAAATGTTTTGTATCTTTATGATCCAGCACTATAGCCATTAACCACATGTGGCTATTGACCAACCGAAATGTGGCTAGTGCAACCAAGGACTTAATTTTTTATTTTAATATAATTTTAATTAGCTTAAATATGATTTGAACTAGCCACATATGGCTGTTGGCTACCATATTAGTAGAGATTTATTAGAGTAGCAGTGAGTTTTCTCATGTAAAATAAATGTTAAGTGAATCGCTCTTTTTCAAAAGGTTATTTTAAATATAAATTTTTAAGAATTACATTTTATTGTTATTACCCAAAATAATTGTAGTGAAATTTTTTATTAATTTTTCTTAAATTTGTTGTTACATGCTATGCAAATTGGGAATAAGCTAAGTAGGCCTCTAATTCTTCATACATAAAATGGGGATAATTGTGCTATTTCATAAGATTATTGCAAGATTTAAATGATGTAATAAGTAAAGAGCTCCTTGTAAAGGGTCTGGTATTGTATATTAAATGGTCCATGAATCTTATTTGCTGATATTTTTACTAATATTTGTACTAATAAATATTAGTTGCCTTTCCACTTTGTTTTTTCTTTTTAAATGATTTCCTTTTCTTTTTAGCAACTGATCTGGTACTGAGAAAGGTCATCAATTTTTCTGACTGTACAGTTTGTCTTGATAAACGGAATGCCAGTGGTAAAATAGAATTTTATCAGGATCCTTTATTGTACAAATGTTCCTTCAGAACTCGTCTTCATTTTACATATGATAACTTAAATTCCAAGATGCCATCTGTTATTAAGGTATGTGTCTCTTTTTCTTGTTGTTAAGTATCATGTTTCTGTTTTGTTTATTGGCCCTTGTGCATGCTAATTATTATTAAGAAATCATGGAGAAATTAACCTTACAAATATATAAGCTACTTGTTTGTATAAAATGTTTTATACATATTTATCATTTTAATATTACATTATTTACATATATTTTTGTACTATGTTCTGATAGAGATCTTCTATGGACAAGTTTTTATTTTCCCTGTAACTGTAATTTCCTTTTTAAATTATCCAGCTGTTTACTCATGTTTCTTTCTTCAAGTAGGCAGAGACAATAATTTAAAAAGCATATTTGTATCCACTGTGGACTGAATGTTAGTAAACTACATTTCAATCTGTATAATTTGTTCAGTTTGAACGGGTAACTATAGTTATTTTCTCTTTCTTGGGCAACTATATAAGGCTTGATATATTAACCTAATTATTTTTGTTTATTGGTTCAAGAACTTTTGACCTGTTGTTTCAAAATTAATTAAAACTTAGAGTGTGGGAATTATTCAGGACATGTCTTTTAAGACATATAAAAATTTATTCTCCAAGGCAGTATATATTGTTTTTAACATGTATAGTTAGTATCTAAGTCCTGTTGTCTTTTCTTAACAGTTTTCTGAACATTGTTTATCAGTGCCTTGGAAAAGGAATTCCTGTAGTGATTTCTGATCCTGTTAACTAAGATTTAATATGGAATAATTTTTTTTTGTTGAATTACTTGTCTCTGACTACCAAAGTTCTGTGATGGAAAAGCTCAATGTAGAAGAGTCTGAACACTGGTATTGACTATTGTGCCTATTTGAGTATGGCTATATAAAAATTAGTTTTGTTTATATTATATTTTATTATAGCATATAACACTTTATATTTTCTCTAGCCTCATTATACTTACATTTATATGTAAGCATAAAATCTACTTATCTTTTCTTGGTAGTACTCAGTCATTTGTGTTTTACTTTTTTTCCCACAGTATGTAATGCAAATTGGTTTGTTTAAATTGTTATTTTTTTCTTCTATTTTTGAGTTAGCTTCTTTGGCAAAGATAAGCATGGAAAAGAATTAACTAAGTATTATTAATGTCTCTGTCTCAGAGAAATGGGTTTACTTTCTTTAGCCTTGGAGCTGCTAGTAAATTTGGGGAATGTGAAGGTAAATTCCAGATATATTGAAATGGAGTAATGGATGTATATAAACTTTACTGCATAAAATAATAGTACAGTTTTAATTGTCCATTCTAAGATGTGGCTAAATTAGAGGAAAGTAAAAATAAATGAAGTTGAAGAAAGACTTAGTATTGGCAGATAAGTAAATTTTTGTTCTCTTGATTGATTAGCCATGACATTTCATTGTAAAAAGTCCTTCATCTTCATCTTAAATAGGCTTGTTTATTCTGTTAATCACCAAATAGGAGATTGTCTTTTGCTCAAGTGAAATCAAGTTTTAAGTTTTTTTTTAAAACTAATACTATTATTGTAAGAATTTCTTTTCTTTTCTTTCTTTCTTTTTTCTTTTCTTTTCTTTTTTTTTTTGGAGACAGAGTCTCATAATGTCACCCTGGGTAGAGTGCTACGGCATCACAGCTCACAGCAACCTCAAACTTTTGGGCTGAAGCCATTTTCTTGCCTCAGTCTTCCAAGTAGCTGGGACTACAGGTGCCTGCCACAATGGCCAGCTGTTTTTTTTTTTATTTTTTTTTTTTTGGTTGTAGTTGTCGTTTTTGTTTGGCAGGCCCAGGCTGGATTCGAACCCACCAGCTCTGGTGTATGTGGCTGGCGCTCTAGCTGCTGAGCTACAGGTGCCGAGCCTATTTTAAGATTTTCTTATATTCTTCTAAACCAAACATTTTTGGTTTAGACTTGTCATTCTTCCAACTCGTAGTCCTAGAAAGTATGTGTTAAATACCTAGATGTGGTTGACCTCAGTCATCACCTCAGAGACAGGAGGATTTTTTAGTGTGTTCCAGATTATTTCCTAATTATTTTTCTAAATCTTTCACATGTTTGTTTAAGTGGCTCTTGAATTTATTTATTTATATATATAAATATATATTTATATTCATTCAGGAATGAAATTACTCTGAGACATTGCAGTCTCATTACTGAGACATTATAATCTTTGACTGTATCTCTGATTAATTCCTTATAAGAGATCTCTATAATTGCAAATATTTTATTAATGGGTTTGAACGTTTTTTTTGTTTTTTGTTTTTGGAGACAGAGTCTCACTATGTGGTCCTTGGTAGAGTGTTGTGGCATCACAGCACACAGCAACCTCAAACTGTTGGGCTTAAGTGATTCTCTTGCCTCAGCCTCCCAAGTAGCTGTGACAATAGACACCCGCTACAATGCCTAGCTATTTTTTTTTTTTTTTTTTTTTTTTTTTGTAGTTGTCATTGTTGTTTGGCAGGCCCGGGCTGGGTTTGAACCCACCAGCCCCCGTGTATGTGACTGGTGCTCTAGCTGCTGAGCTATAGGCGCCGAGCCAATAGGTTTGAACTTTCTAAGGCCTATGATATATATTAACAAATTGTTTCCAGAAAGGTTTAACTCCCAGAACATTAAGGGAAGGGGAGTGCCTGTATTCTACTCTTGTTATCCCTAAGTATGATCATATTTAAAAAAATGCCAACTTGCTGAACAAGAAATAATATATAATTTAATATTTATTGAAGTTAGATTTTTGAAAATATGTTTACTGGCCATCTGCTGGTTCTTTGAATTATCTGTTCTTGTTCTTTATCCATTTTACTGTTGAAGATTAATCTTTTCTTATTGATTTTAAAGAGTTCTAAAAAATGCGCATGCATGTGTGTTTGTGTGTATATATATATATATCATATATATATGATAGATTTTTACTTACTGGTTTTACTGACTGCTTATCATTGGTGCTATTAGTGCAATGCAGTATTTAAAAGGATGTGATAAATCTCAAATTAAGAAAACCTTGGTAGGTTTGCATACTTCTAACCTGCCCATTCACTAAGTCTGTACCCCATTTTCTTACCTCTTTATGGTTTAGTCGGTGTATGACTTCTAGGTCAGTTTTAAGAAACTTGAGCTTGGCCAGTCATGGTAGTTCATGCATGTAATCTCAGCATCTGGGAGGCCGAGTTGGGAGGGTTGCTTGAGCTCAGGAGTTTGAGACCAACCTGAGCAAAAGCAAAATTCCATCTCTATCAAAAATAGAAAAATTAGCTGGGTGTTTTTTGGGGGGGGGGGGCACCTGTACTCCAAGCTACTTAGGAGGCTGGAGTAGGAGGATTGCCTGAACCCAGGAGTCTGAGGTTGCTCTGAGCTAGGATGTTGCCATGGCACTCTAGCCTGGGCAACAGAATGAGACTGTGTGTTTTTTTTTTAAAAAAACCCCAAACAAAAAAAAAAAAACTTGTGCTAATGTTTGAAATATGGTATTTAACACCACTGTCCTGTGTACAACTTTCTTTCCTTTTAAATACAGTTTTTGGTGCTTTGAGCCCTAAAATATGATTACCATTACTTTTTCATGGTTCATAGACACTCAAATCTATTAGTCAAAGTAAACCTTTTTAGATATTTGACTTTACAGCTTAATTGGTTTTACTCTATATTTATGTAATAGTAGAAAACCATTACACTGAAGCTGTGTTTATATTCTATTGATGTCTATTTTTCTTTTTTTTTTTTTCTTTTTTTGGCAACTTTTGGCCAGGGCTGGGTTTGAACCTGCCACCTCCGGTATATGGGGCCGGTGCTCTACTCCTTTGAGCCACTATTTTTCTGTGGCTAGCTTTGATTGCTATATATCCTATTTGCTAATAATGAATTTTATTTCTTATAATTGATATGTTATGGATTTTATGTTGTGTAACTCTTAATTATAATTTATTAAAAAAAGTTTTTGAATGTATAGTTCACTTGAACATTTTCCGTGTTCTATAATAAACATTTTATTATTTCTGTACTCCATAATTACAATATTAATCTTTTCCCCACTTAACATATGGTTTTAGGTTATGTATGTATTCTTTTTGGTTAGTAAAGTTAGCAAGAACAATTAAAGTTTTACTAAAATGATGCTGTGGAATTTTTATTATTTTTGCTTTTGCCAGAGATCTTTCTATTTTTAAGGGGAGAATACTATCATAGTCTTAATTTTATAGAATGGGTATGTGGCTACATAACTTATTTTCCTTCTTGAATAGTTATCTGGAGATCTAAGGTGGATATATTTTTTATTATTAAGTCTATTCATTTCTATATCATTAGGGTTAATATAGTCTCTGTCTAAAGTTTATTGACCTTTGTAGCAAAATTTAATTAGTAAGATTTTAGAGTAAATATTACCTTGACTTAAAAATATCTCGGGTATTTTATTTTAGGACTTTAAAATTTTTTCTACGTATCTTAAAAGAATTTCTCTTTAAATATGCTGTCTTTGATGTTTTTGTTTTTTTAAAACACAGATTCATACTTTGGTAGAGAGCTTAAAACTTTCTATCACAGATCAACAACTGCCTATGTTTCTACGTATACTGCAACTTGCGATTGCTCTTTACTATGGAGAAATAGGTAATTTTAAAGATGGAGAAACAGAAGACTGTACCTATCACAAAAACGACATGTTAGGAAACATTACAGGTAAGTATATAAAAAACTTTATTTTAAAACTATTGTTTTTATAAAGCGATTTTCCCACTGGGAAACTTTAAAAAACATAGCAGTTTGAGTTTTACAGTGTTCTGATATGGTTGGTAATTTTTTTTGTAAAGGCTCACTAAAAGTTATTTAGCCAATTAATTGAATTTTCTCAGTACTATTAATTACTGAACTGTATGCTTCATAGAAGAATATGTGACATGGGAAAATAGAGGGAAATAAAATCTTAAGGGGGTAAAATCGGGGAGATAGTCAAGTGAAAAGTTTAGTTATGATGTATGGTAGAATGGTAGAATGCTTTATAAATAGATGTGAATGATCTGACATGAAAAGATGAAAGGAATGATTGGTTTTAACTTGGTTGGGCCTGAGATTTGGAAAGTTTTAAGATAATTAATTTCCATAGTGAGGATTCTATGAAGGGCATTTATAGGGAAAAATAATTTGTCTAAGAAATGGAGAAGATAAACAAATCACCTAGAAGCACATGAAAAGATACTCAACATCAGTATCTGTGGAAGGAGTGCAAATCAAAATCTTAATGAGATACCATTTCACAGCCACTAGGATTACTGTAATCAAAATGAAACATAATAACAAGTGCTGGTGAAAATATGGAGAGATTTGAACCCATATATTTCTGTATTTTGTGGGAATGTAAATTGGATAGCCACTTTGGAAAACAATCTAGCAGTTCTTCAGAAACTTGAATGCAATTTTGCCATGACTCCATGATTTCACTGCTAGGTCTATATCAAGAGAATTGATAGCATGCGTCCATATAAAAATTTGTGGCAGCAGTATTTTTTTTTTTTTTTTGTTACGTAAAATCCCTCTTATAATTGTGCCTTGTCCCCAAAAGGTGTGTAACACACTGAGACCCCATCCCCTCCCTCCTCTCTCTCTCTGGTCTCCCCTTCCCCCACCCCCACCATGTCATTGTCATTAATTGTCCTCATATCAAAATTGAATACATAGGATTCATGCTTCTCCATTCTTGTGATGCTTTACTAAGAATAATGTGTTCCACTTCCATCCAGGATAATACAAAGGATGTAAAGTATCCCTTTTTTTAATGGCTGAATAGTATTCCATAATATACATATACCACAGCTTGTTAATCCATTCCTGGTTTGAGGGGCCTTTAGACTGTTTCTACATTTTGGCGATTGTAAATTGAGCTGCAATGAACCGTCTAGTGCAAGTGTCCTTATGATATAAGGATTTTTTTCCTTCTGGGTAGATGCTCAGTAATGGGATTGCAGGATCAAATGGGAGGTCTAGCTTGAGTTCTTTGAGGTTTCTCCATACTTTGTTGGCTTTTTTCATGTGGATTAATTTGAGTTCTCTATAGATCCTAGTTATCAAGCTTTTGTCTGATTCAAAATATGCAAATATTCTTTCCCATTGTGTAGGTTGTCTGTTTACTTTGGTTGTTATCTCCATAGCTGTACAGAAGCTTTTCAGTTAAGTCAAGTCCCATTTGTTTTTGTTGCGATTGCCACTGCAGTCTTCTTCATAAAGTCTTTCCCCAGGCCAGTATCTTCCAGTGTTTTTCCTATGCTTTCTTTGAGGATTTTTATCATTTCATGCCTTAAATTTAAGTCCTTTATCCATCTTGAGTCAATTTTTGTGAGTGGAGTAAAGGTGTGGGTCCAGTTTTAGTCTTTTACATGTGGATATCCAGTTCTCCCAGCACTGTTTATTGAATAGGGTGTCTTTCCCCCAGTGTATGTTCTTGTGTGATTTATTGAAGATTAGGTGGTTGTAAGATGTTAGTTTCATTTCCTGGTTTTCTATTTGGTTCCAAATGTCTATGTCTCTATTTTTGTGCTAATGCCATGCAGTCTTGACCACTATAGCTTTGTAGTACAGCCTTAAATCTGGTATGCTTATGCCCCCAGCTTTGTTTTTATTAGTAAGAACTGCCTTCCCTATACAGGATTTTTTCTGGTTTCATACAAAACGCAGAATCATTTCTTCTAAATCTTGAAAGTACGATGTTGATATTTTAATAGGGATGACATTGAATAGGTAGATTGCTTTGGTAAGTATAGACATTTTAACAATGTTGATTCTTCCCAGCCATGAGCATGGTATGTTCTTCCATTTGTTAATATCCTCTACTATTTCCTTTCTTAAGGTTTCATAATTTTCTTTACAGAGGTCCCTCACCTCTTTTGTTAGATATATTCCTAGGTATTTCATTTTCTTTGAACCTATGGTGAAGAGAGTTGTGTCCTTAATTAGCCTCTCATCTTCGCTGTTATTGTCGTATACAAAGGCTACTGACTTGTGGACATAGATTTTATATCTTTAGGCATTACTGTATTTTTTGATGACTACCAGGAGTCTTGTGGTTGAGTCTGAGGTGTTCTGCAAGTATAAAAGATCATTTTGTCAGCGAGAGTTTGACCTTCTCTGCTCCCATTTGGATGGCCTTTATTTCCTTGTCTTGCCTAATTGTATTGTGTTGCAGCCTCTATGGCCCTGGTCTCAATCGCTGCAGGAAGGAACCAGGCGTGACGTGGATTAGAAGTACAAGCTTGCAGGAGGCGGGCTAACTTTGATTGCAGGGTAACCCTGAGCAACCTCCGCAGTAGCATTTTATTGATACAGTACAAGACAGGTGAGGGCAGTATTAGACGATGAATATGTGCCTACGGATTGCCATGGGCTCAAGTTATTTCTCCGCAAGGAGCACCTGCCGACAAATTGCCTGAAGGTCCGCCCCCCACCGGCAAATCATTTTACTCAGAGGTTGTCTGGCTCTTGGCATCCTCTGCATTTTCCCCCTCTAGTGAATTAAAGACATTTCTGGATAGGCAAGGGAGAAAATCTGTTGTTGGTTATTTTAGTCATTCTCCTCACCCAGGAGCTTTCCCTTCCTGCTAAGTATTAATAAAAGAAACAAAAGGGCATACAAGTATAACAGAATTACACCAACGTAAATAATCCAGGTATAAGGGAAACTATTTTAGCCAAACTAGGTATAGGGGAAAACATGTTCCCTTTGTGCTAATCACCACCCAACTACTTGCTACGGGCTGAGCCATTGGCCCAGGACGCTTCCATGGGAAGCATTAACCACCACCTGAAGTTATGTTATATGGGAAAGGGCTGTACCGAACTCAGACCCTTTCCAAAGAGCAGTATAACTTTAAATAAAGATCAGGTGCCCAACTGAAATAGATATAAATCCAACAAGTGAAATTTTCTTACCTTGGTCAATACTAGTATAACCGTTACCTTGAAGCCTGCTGTTTGAGGTCTTTGTTGTCATAACCTTCAAAGGTTTAGAAGATGCATAGTAAGTTTACCTTGGGCTTGTTATTCAGCCCCAAATAATGAAATCCTATATCAATCTCCATAGAAGCTCCAGCTGCTTTTTAGGGCAACAGGATGCTAACCACTCTTAACTGCTTCTTGCTGATGATGGATGGTGATATGGGAGAGGCAGCTAGAGTTCCCACAGAGAAGATTGATCCAGGGTTTCTCTATTATGAAATTACGTAGGCTCCAAAAACCAGGGTCCTGTGAATAAAACAAAAGTTAGTGAAAACAAATTTGTTAAGGTGTTGACAAGGTGTCCTGCTTGTATTGAGGCTTAATCCAGCAGTCTGGTAACCACTGCTTCTCTTGGTGTTCTGCAATAATATGGGCAAAACCTCAACCCCAATGTAGTACATAACCAGGCTTCCACACTGACATGTCAGGTTTTCTATAAAAAATAGGTTGTTGTAGGGTAGTGTCTTTGGCTCAAAGGGATAGGGTGCAGGCCCCATATACTGGAGGTGGCAGGTTCAAACCTGGCCTTGGCCAAAAACTGGAAAAAAAAAAAAAATAGGTTGTTGTATTGGAGAGGATGGTGAATGAATGAGAGATATCCAATGGCATTCTGCAGCTGTCTTTCTGTTGTTGCTGAGATTCAGAAAATTGAGAGTGAAAAGAGCTCTAGTGAGCATGTATTTAGGACTATTATTCAAGGGGAGGAGATTTCCTCCCCCTCTTTGTTTTCTAACATGTCTTTCAGTGTTTTATGATGTCGCTTAATAAAGGCTTGTCCTTGAGAATTGTAAGGAATACCATGAGATGATTGAATATTCCAAAAAGATAGGAAGGTATTTAATATATAAGTAGAATAAGAAGGTGCATTATTAGTTTTAATAGATTTAGGGAGACCCATAATATTAAAGCACTCTAACAAATATTGAATGACCTGGTGAGTCCTTTCTCCCAGTAAAGTAGTAGCCCAAGAGAAATGAGAGAAAGTATCTATAGAATGATGAATGCTTGGGAGGCTTCTGCTGATTATACACAGGAACAGAAAAAGCAAAACGTGGTTGGTCTTCAGGATGCAAGTATATGGTAAAAAAAAAAAATCCTTTAAGTCAATAACATACAAGTACCAATTGGAAGGAATCATAGAGGGTAAAGGAAGGCCTAATTGCAGGGGTTCCATGGGTATAATAGTTTCATTAACTTTGTGAAGGTTAGTGAGCATTCTCCAATTGCCTGATTTCTTTCTTATCACAAAAACAGGAGAATTCTGAGGGCTGGTAGAGGGCTTGATATAAAACATCCATTTGTTCCATAGTTAATGGCCACTGCTCCACTCATACTGGATTACTACTCTTCTAGGATAACCTGAGAGAATATTTCGTGGCAGATTCCTCAATGCTAAATTTGACATTTGCAAGGAATTAACGTGATGGGATGGTATGGTTATCACAGCATTCCATTGCTGGAGCAAATCACGACTCCATAGGTTAATAGCAATGTCGGTTATATATTGTTGGATTTGAGCATTCTGCTTATCACAGATGTTTGCCAGAAAATATGGCTTGTGTTACCAGGCTCACCAGTATGTTTTTCCCTAGTACCTTGTAACTTAATGCGTGGTAGGAGTAGCAATTGAGCAATCTTTTGTCTGGCCAAAATTTGAGCTGATTGGTTTACCAAGATCATGATCTTTATTTACCCTAAGTAATTACCATCAATAACACCTGTGTGGACGAACATTCCCTCAGATGCTAATTCACTTTTCCTGAGCAATAATCCAACAGTACCTGGGGGAAGAGGACCACACACTCCTGTTTTCAATTCTTTTGCTCCTGTGCTGGGAAGCAAAACATTATTATATGCTGGTACGCAAAACATTATTATATGCTGGTATGTTCAAAGCAACACTGCCTGAGGTGGTGTGTAAAAGAGACTGAACAGAGTGAAGTTGCTGGTGAATGAGTAGATTCTCAGACTCGTATTCTTTATCAGTGAGCCCTGGGCTGGGCCCGCCCACTAGTTTTCCTGTGATAAAGGTGTTTCTTTTTTATCTAACTGAGAGCAGCACTCACTTGCCCAATGGGGTGCTTTCTTACACCTGGGACACAACCTAGGGGTTTCCATTTGCTATAAGTCTTTTGGTCATGGTTTTTTCTACAGATCTTCCCTTTCCAACACTCTTTTCTTCTATGTCCCAATTTTCCGCAGTTATGACATTTAGTATAGTATGGACGGACCCATTCTTTTTAAAGCAAGTAAATTAGCCTTGTTGGATTTCGTGTCTGTATCAGCACATGCCTGTATATATTCCTCTAAAGGAGCATTTTGTGCTTTCAAAGGTGGCAAGACCTTTTGACACTTAAGAGTTAGCATTCTCAAATGCTAAAATTTGGAAAAGCATGTCTCTGAGCTCTGGCTGGGCATCGGCCTTATCAACTGCAGTTTTTAATTGGGCTAGAAAGTTGGTATAAGGTTCATTCCCTGACTGCATTATCTTAATAAAAGATACAGCGATACCTCCAGGAGCCTGAATCTTTTCCCAGACCCTAAGACAATACAACTGGACTACAGCTATATCATTGTACTGAAGTTGATTTGGAATCCCCAGTCTGACCAGACCCACTGAAGTGTTCTGATGTTATAGGGACTCCTCTCTGCTGGTTTTGGTGACTCATCAGGTCAGCATCCTACTTCCACCAGGTTTTGAACTGTAAATACTGTCCAGATTCAAGGACAGTTCTGGCTATCATGTCCCAGTCATAAGGAATGAGTCACTGTTCTTGTGCAAGCCCCTGTAACAGACCTCTAGAAAACGGGGATTGTGTACCATACTATGCTATGACCTGTTTCAAATCTTTCAGAACCACAAAGGTAATTATATGATGATCAAAACGTTGGCTCCCTTGAGGCTGTTGCAGATTGGGAGGAATATCAGTGACTGTAACCGGAAAAAGCCCCAAAGTGACTTCCCATTTAAAGTCACCGGTTTTATGCCCTTCTAACACAGCATTCATAACAGAAGTCACAGGTGGTTCATTTACATCGGGAGGCACTGAGGGCAATATTGGGTGTTCTAAGTTGGCATTTTACCTGTGAGACTATGTACCCGATCTTCCAATTGTTTGATCTGAGAAGCCATAATGGCCACAGAGGTAATTCCTTGCTTATTTGTGTCTGTATCATATGCTCTTGATTCCCAGTTCTCCTTAGGTCCAGATTCCCACTGAACCTCACTATTCTCCTCACTTTCAAATTCTGCTTGAACATCACCTTCTTCCTCCGTTTTCAATTCTGGCAACTCCCCAAACAGGAAGTTACCCATTGTTTTCTCTAAATGTCTTTGCGTATTTACCAAAGAGCTCACTTATTCCGAGTGAGGGTCTCTAGATTCTAGATTGGCCAGATGTCTCACTTGCCCTGAGCCGAGTTTCCCTTTGGATTCCTCCCACTGTCTGCTGAAGGCTTCACTTACTTCCAAGTGTCCCTTTCCCCTTTGGTCCATGTCCCCAGTGTCCTGTTGTGTCCTGCTGGATCCTGCTGGATACACCAGATGTCACGGCCCCTATGGCCCTGGTCTATATCTCCACAGGAAGGAACCTGGCGTGATGCGGATTAGAAGTACAAGTTTGCAGGAGGCGGACTAACCTTGATTGCAGGGTAGCCCCCAGCCACCTCTGCAGTAACATTTTATTGAGACAGTACAAGGCAGGTGAGGGCAGTATTTGACAATGACTACTTGCCTAAGAATCACCATGGGCTCAGGCTCTTTCTCCTCAATGAACACCTGCAGACAAATTGCCTGAGGGTCCGCCCCCCAGCCGCAAGTCATTTTGCTCAGAGGTCATCTGACTCTTGATGTCCTCTACAGTATTGACTAGAATTTCCAACACTATGCTGAATAGTAATGGCGACAGAGGGCAACCTTGTCTGGTTCCAGTTCTAAGTGGAAAAGCTTTCACTTTTACTCCATTCAGTAAAATATTAGCTGTGGGTTTGTCATAGATAGCTTTGATCAGTTTAAGAAATGTTCCACGTGTGCCTATACTCTTCAGTGTTGTAATTAGAAAAGGATGCTAGATTTTATCAAATGCTTTTTCTGCATCTATTGAGAAGATCATATCATCTTTGTTTGGCTTCTGTTGATATGGTGAATAATGTTTATGGACTTGCCTATGTTAAACCAGTTGTGCATCCCTGGGATGAAACCTACTTGATCATGATGTATGACTTTTTTTGATGATAAGCTGTAATCGATTGGCTAGGATTTTGTTGAGAATTTTTGCATCTATATTCGTTAGTGAAATTGGTCTGAAGTTCTCCTTTTTAGTTGGTCTTTTCCTGGTTTTGGTAGCAGGGTGATGTTTGCTTCATAGAATGTGTTGGGGAAGATTCCTTCTTCCTCAATATTTTGGAATAATTTCTGCAGTATGGGAATAAATTCTTCTTTGAAGGTTTGATAGAATTCTGGTTGTGAAGCCATCCAGACCAGGGTCTTTTTTTGTTGGGTGATTTTTTATTGTTTCTTTGATCTCAGTGCTTGAAATTGGTCTGTTCATGAGATGTATATCTTCCTGGGTAAGTTTAGGGAGAGAGTGTGATTCCAAATATTGATCGATTTCCTTCACATTGTCAAATTTCTACGCATAGAGTTTCTGGTAGTATTCAGAGATAATTTCTTATATCTCTGTGGTATCATTTGTTATTTCCCCTTTATTATTTCTGATTGAGCTTACTAGAGATTTTACTTTTCTGTTTCTAGTTAGTCTGGCCAAAGGTTTATCTACTTTATCTTTTCAAAAATTCAACTCCTTGTTTCATTAATTTTTTGAATGATTCTTTTGTTTTCAATTTCATTAATCTCTGATTTAATTTTGTATATTTCTTTTCTTCTGCTGGGTTTTGGTTTAGATTGTTCTTCTTTTTCTGATTCCATAGGATGGCTTGTGCATTTGATGTGTTTTTTTTCTGTTTTTCGAATGTAGGCTTCTAAAGTGATAAATTTTCCTCTCGGGACTGCTTTTGCTGTATCCCACAGCTTTTGGTAGTTTGTGTCTTCATTGTTGTTGTACTCAACAAAGTTAATGATTTCCTGTTTTATTTCTTCCTGCACCCAACTGTCATTCAGCATAAGGTTGTTTAATTTCCATGTCTTTGTGTGGGGTTGAACATTTTTGTTGGAGTTGAGTTCCACTGTTAGTGCCTTGTAGTCTGAGAAGATACAAGGTAAAATTTCAATTGTTTTGATTTTGTTCAGGTTTGTTTTGTGTCCTGGGATATAACCAATTTTGGAGACTGTTCCATGGGACAATGAGAAGAATGTGTATTCTTTTTTTTTGAGACAGAGCCTCAAGCTGTTGTCCTGGGTAGAGTGCTGGGCATCACAGCTCACAGCAACCTCCAACTCCTGGGCTCATGTGATTCCTCTGCCTCTGCCTCTGAAGTAGCTGGGACTACAGGTGCCCACCACAACGCCTAGCTTTGAAGGACAAATCAAGAGTCAGGATGAAGGGATGAAAAACAGTATTTCAAGCAAATGGAAATCAGAAGAAAGGAGGGGTTGCAATATTATTTTCAGATGCAAATGGATTTAAAGCAACTAAAGTTAAGAAAGACAAACATGGTTACTCCATGCTGGTCACAGGGAACAATTCAAGAAGAAGAAATTTCAATTTTAAATATTTATGCACCCAACTTAGATGCTCCCAGATTTATGAAACAGATCCTTGATTGGTCTGACCACTGAGATATCTCATAACATAACAGCCTGGGACTTTAACATCCCTCAGACTGGCAGATCAGAACTGGGCAGATCCTCTAAACAGAAACTAAACAAAGACACAAAGGACTTAAAAGTGACTCTAGGACAAATGGGCTTAATAGGCATATACAGAGTACACCGTCCCAAAGCTCATAAATATACATTCTTCTCATCAGCCCATGGAATGTACTCTAATATTGACCGTATTGGGGGATACAAATCAAACCTCAACAAAATTAAAATAATTGAAATTATAACTTGTATTTTCTCAGACCAGAAGTTAATAAAGGTAGAACTCAACTCCATCAAAAAAGTACATCCCCATAAAAAGACATGGAAAATAAATAACTTTATGCTGAAGGATAGTTGGCTCAAGGAAGAGATAAAGGAAGAAATTGTTAAATTTCTCAATCATAAAAACAATGAAACTATATGTTACCAAAACCTGTGGGATATAGCAAAAGCAGTCTTAAGAGGGAAGTTTATTGCATTAGATACCTACCTTTGAAAAACAGAAGGAGAGCACATCAACAAACTAATGAATCATTTTAAGGAAATTGAAAACAAAGAATAATTTAATCCCAAATCTAGCAGAAGAAAAGAAATAACCAAAATTAAATCAGAGATTAATGAAATTGAAAACAAAAGAATCATTTAAAAATTAATGAAATAGAAAGTTTGTTGTTTGACAAAAGAAAGAAAATTGATAAACCTTTGGCCAGATTAACTAGAAATAGGAAAGTAAAATCTCTAATGACCTCAATCAGAAATAATAATGGTGAAATACAACAGATGCCACTGAGATACAAGAGATTATCTCTGAATACTACAGGAAACTCAATGCCCAGAAATATGACAGTTGGGGGGGGGG
>CAUYPK010134922.1:0-21815 GCA_963574355.1 Loris lydekkerianus
TTTGGTGGGGTTTTGCCTTTGGGAAGTGCCTGGGTGGCTCATCAGTGTCCAACCACTGTCCTGAATGTTTCCTATTGTCGTAGAGAATCCACTCTTCATCACACGTGATGATCCGATCAAAAAAAGGATCGTTTTGGTTGCATAAAAGCAACGAAGGACAAACCTCGAAACATGACAATTTCTGCCGATCGTTTAAATCGTGGGGCACCCACTTTTCGAGCTTTTTGACCTCTCCAATACGTTTTAAACCATCAAAAACCACATGGGAGCTGACACGCAGTTCTTCCGCCATCCCACGCACCGTTTGTGATGGGTCAGTCTCCACCAGGGTCCTCAAATCCTCGTCCTGGATTACTCTAGATCGACCACTTTGGGGCTCATCTTTGAGGCCAAAATTTCCAGAACTAAATTTTGCAAACCAACGTCAAACAGTGCGTTCATTAACACTATCATTGCCAAATCCCTGGTTAATTTTTTGGGCTGTTTCGGCAGCGCTTTGATTCAATTTGAATTCGTAGAGAAAAATTGGCCAAAAACCGCTTAATGACATCATATAGTAATAGGCCGAAAAGAATAAAAAAATTAAAAGTAGAAAAAAATGAGCAGCATCAATGTATAGAGTACAAAATTCTCCATCGATCAGTATATACACAGTAGAATGAATATTTATTGAGATATGGAGCTACAAAAACACATGACATTAAAACAGACAAAACTTTTGAAACAACCTAAAATAGAATTGTGAATCCTCTCCAGAAGGTTTTCAACTTACTTGGCTCAGATCATAGGAATCACTATCTACGTAAACTATAGCCTTATGAAATGTATTTCTCTATCTTCTGAACACGTTTCCAGAGAAAAAAGGAAAATAAATGTATTTCTCAAACAGTAAGACTTGAATCTCAAAATTACTCTTGATCTATCAGCTGAAGAAGGGATGATGCAGTAACAGGCTTGGAAACATTACTTTCCTTGTACATCTCTGTCAGTAAGAACTCTAGGGTGACCAGGCACATTGTTAATAGACAATAATGTTTTTAAAGAAATCTCTTTTTCTGAGCAGTAGGTCTCAACTGTGTGCTTAAAATATTCAACAAATGATAAAGCTGTAAATATATGTGCTGTCATCCGGGCTTTGGTTTTTCCATTTACAGAGGATTTTTGGAATAGTAACTGAGCATTGTCTTCAACTTAAAGTCACCAGCAGCTAACAAGGTCAACCTGTTCTTTGAAGCGCTGAAACCAGGCACTGACTTCTCTCTATATCCTAGATGGCATCTTCTTCCAATAGAAGTCTGTTTCACTTACATTGAAAATCTGTTGTTTAGGGTAGCCAGATTCATTGATCTTCAAAGATCTCAGCTAGATCTTTTGGATACCTTGCTACAGCTTCTACATTGGCACTTGCTGCTTTACCTTGCACTCTGCTAGCTTCTTCTTTTCTTCTGCAGCTTCCTCATCTCTCTGTGTTCAGAGAATTAAAAGTTAGGGTCCTAAGGTTGGGCATGGTGGCTCATGCATGTAATCCTAGGACTCCGGGAGGACGAGATGGGTAGATTGATTGAGCTCAGGAGTTCAAGACCAGCCTGAGCAGGAGGGAGAACCCTATCTCTAAAAAGAAAAAAATAGTGGGTGTTGTGGCAGGTGCCTGTAGTCCCAGCTACTTGGGAGGCTGAGGCAAGACGATAACTTGAGCCCAAGAGTTTGAGGTTGCTGTGAGCTGTGATGCCACATCTCTCTACCAAGGGTGACAAAGTGGAACTCTAAGAAAAAAAAAAAAAAAGGAAGGGAGGGAGGAAAGAAGAGGAGGGGAGGAGGAGGAGGAAGGAAAGAAGGAAGGGGATGGAAGGAAGTGAGGGAGGGAGGAAGGGATTGAAATGTATGGTCGTCTCTGCTTTGGTTTAAGGGGATATTTTGGCTTGTTTAGTCTTATATCCAAACCACTGAAACTGTCTCTGTATCAGTAACAGGACTGTTTTGCCTCCTTGTCATGCATGTGTCCAAGGGAGTAGCACTTTTAATTCATGAACTTTACCTTCACATTCACAACCTTGGCTGTTTGTACAAGAAGCCTGCCTTTTAACCTATCTTGGCTCTGGACATGTCTCCCTCACTAAGCTTAATCATTTCTACCTTTTGATTTGAAGTGAGGGACATGTGTTTCCTTTCTTCCCATAAACAATTAGAGGTCACTGTAGCATTAGTTATTGACCTGATTTCAATGTCATTGTGTCTCAGAGAATAGGGAGAATAGGGGCCTGAGAAGAGGGGAAGAGACAGAGGAATGGATGCACAATCAGTGGAGCAATCAGGACATACACACATTTATAAAGTTCTGTGTCTTATAAGGCTGTGGTTTGTGACATCCCCTCCCCCCAAACAGTAACATCAAAGATCACTGATCCTAGAACACCATCACAGATACAATAAAAATGAAAAAGTTCAAAATGTGACACGAAAACCCAGAGTGAGCACATGCTGTTGGAAAAATGGTGCAGACTTACTTGATGCAAGGTTTCCACAAACCTTCAATTTGTAGAAGAACCCAGTAACAATTTAGTGCAATAGAGAAAAGCATAATAAAACAGGATATGCCTATATTTTTCTTGCTTTTCTCACATGGTTTTAGGATGTGCCACCACAGCTCCAAACATGTCTGGCTCACTGGAAGATGGCCAAGGCAAGAAGGAAGAAAAAGATTTTTCCCTATGGACACTCAGGATAAAACCCTTCCTCTGAATCTCCCCATTCCTTACTTCTCATTATGCACTGACCAGAATTAGGTCATATGCTGAGCCTTTCACCCAGTCACTGACATAAAAGGACAGAATAAGACGGATTTAGTGGTTCTCAAAGTATGATCTCCAGGGGAGGGGTATCCCCAAGACCTTTTCAGGGACTCTGCAAGGTCAAATTATTTTTATTATAACACTAGAGTCTCACTTGTCTTTTTCACTCACTGTCAGTTTCTCGTGAGAGTACAGTGGAGTTTTCCATGAGCTGCCTGAAATAGTGTAACAGATTGAATGAAGAAGCAGATACAAAAATCGAATTCATTCTGCTAGACATTAAAGATATGTGCAAAATTTTAAACTGATACCATTCTTTCTATTTCTTGGAAATATAAAAATGTGCTATTTGTGATAAATCATTTTTGTTCTTATTTACAATTATATTTTAAAAAATATTTTAAAATTTCTGTTTTAATTTCTAGTGTAATGAATATCAATAGATATAACCCACATAAACAAAGGCTCTTCTGAGTTCTCAATAATTTTATGAACAGAAAGGGATCCTGTGGCCAAAAGATTGACAACCACTAGTGTATTCTGCTGGATCTGATTCATACCCGAGGTTGCTGGGGGGTGGGGGTGGGGGAGGGACTAAATCTTCCAGAGCTCACGTCAGTTTGACCCAAAATTTAAAATAGGACTGTTAATGGTAAGGTCACAACAGGGTGGACCAGATGTTGCTATCGGATTGATTTATCTTAACTTTTCTAGCTAATCAAAGAATGAGTTCTCCCTTTTTGATTCTGGAGAGGTGAAATGGTCAAAATGAAGCCTTCAATGCTATTTCAAAGAAAAACTGTCATATTAAAGTTGCTTCTCGAGATAAGAAGAGGTGTGATATTTTAGCAGGTGGATAACTGAAATTTCAAAACTCTCTTGGGAGTAGGAGTAATACCCAATCCCCAATAGTAGCCCGAGTTAGGGAGCAAGGTAATCATTGACAGTAATTGGTTTCTCCCAGCCACCTGTGCTAAAAGACTCCTTACAATGGGCCCTAACTAGGCTGTTTGGCTGTCAGTCACCACGCTCAGCAACAGGTGGGGGGGGGGAGGGGGATTTCTGATCACTTAGGCCAAAGGTAAAGAAGGGGGATTTCCTTGGGCCCTGAAGTTGTCACCATGACGTGCTCATTCCCTTGCCTTGACTTTTCGCCCAGGATCCGGGATATGTGCGTGTAAATTGAGGAGTGCAGCCCCTCCTCTCTTTTCAGTGTTAACATTTCTTGTTCCCCTCTCATACTGTTAGTTTGAAGTGCTCTCAGAACAGCTTAAAAATGTCAAATCTGGTTTTTTCCTTTAGAAAAATCCCTTGGGGGTGAGTACATTTTTGTGTATATAACCCAACTCATATGCCTGTGATTTCTCCATCTTATCTCTTTCCTTTCTCTGGCCTCTTTTCTTCCCTGGAGAATTTCAGGCTGACAGGGAAGGAGGTGGGGGAGAAGCGGGCCTGACCCTGGCCACCAGGAAGCAGGCATACGTTTTATTTACACATATTTTGCTGAGTGGGTGTGGGGCATTTTTTTTTGCATAAACTTCCAGTGCCTGAGTGTCATTTCCTAGCCGTTTCCCTTTGCTTGTTTGTCTTCTACATTTGTCCATTTCTTTGCCCTAATTTTACGTGTAATTTTCTTCTGCCCGGGTGGTTTGCATCTCGGTTCCAGACCCTTGAACCACCCTTCCACTGGACCTGACCTAATTCTGGGTTCTGCCTGTTTGGCAAAAGCACGTGGCTCCGAAAGCTTCAGTTCTGCTCCCAGAATGGGTATTTGCGTTCAGTGGGGCTCTGACAACGTTCTCTAAAGCATCGGCCCTCCCGCCCCCGCATAGTCCTGGGCCCCGACCGCTGCAGGCGACAGAGTGGGCGGGGAGCAAGGCCCGGCAGGGTGAATCACAGGGCGTAACAGGTGCCGCAGCCGCAGCTGCGCCCGCAGCGCACTCGGGCTCTGGGATGAGGTTTTCCTTTTCGTTGGGTCTTTTTGGAGGTGAGCTGGAGACTCCGCAGGCCCCCACCCGACCAATGCGGGCCGCGGTTGTTCATCGCCTAGCAACTGGCGGAGCCAATGGGAGGCAGCTGGGCCCGGGCGCCGGCGCGCGGGGGCGGGGTGGGAACCTGCGGAGGCCGGGGGCGGCCGCGAGGGGCGGCCGCGAGGGGCGGGGCGGAGCCGGGCCAGGGGCGGGGAAGGCGGGAGCTCGCGGCGGAGGAGGGGCGCCGGCGCGAGGCGCTGCGTCCCGCCGCGCCTGTGGTGGCCCTCGGGGCTGCGGGAGCCTGGCTAGGAAGCCGAGCGGTGACTCCCCGCCGCTCCCGGGGGCCGTGACGGTGAGCAGCCTCGCCCCGCTGCGGGGATTGTGACGCGCCCGGCGGGGACGGGGCGAGCGAGGCCGGCGGGCGCCGGCGGGGTGCGGGCGCAGAGGTGAGCGCCGGCACCTGGCTTGGCGCCCCGCGTCTCGGCCGCAGCTCTGTTGCCGTTGGGGCCGTTGGAGGGTGCGGGTGGGTGCTGACTCGGGCCGCGCCTCAGAAGGAGGTGGGAGGTAGGTGCGCGCTCGCGGACGGCTCCTGCCGGCGTCCGTGTGGCGCTGCGCCCACGGCGGGGCTCCGGCCCAGGGGTCCCCAAATCCTCCCCGGGATGGAGCGAGGGTGGAACCTGGTGTGGAATGACGAGCGGCGCCGAGAAGTGAGGGAGGCGGGCATGGCCAGTTTGGGTCTGCAGTGTCTCCCTTGCAGAGGCTGGGGGGCGCGCGGCGGGCGGCCATCTGTTAGTTCCAGCGGCCGGAGGCGGTCGTTAAAATGAGTTACTGGGTGGCCCGTGACCGCTGCGGGGGGAGAGAACCGCGATAGTGGTCTAATTAAAAGCCTCGGGGAAGAACTTACATCATCCAAGAGGCAGGCATGTGTGAAAATACTTTGGTTTAGAATTTTACAGTCAACTACAGTAAAAGGTTGTGAACTCCCTGCACCCCTTTTGAGCCTATGCTAATCGCCCACTTTAGGCACATCGCTTGGGCCTAAAGAAATCTGCTAAAAATTTTGCTCTCAGCACGTACAATACGGGAGTCTTCAGATTATAGGTCATTTCAGGTCCGTAGTTATGAATGCCAGACTGTCATCACCAGTAACACTGATAAAGTTCTTGTTGAATCCGAGAGCATTGAGATTTCCCTTTTCTGGGCCCTGTAATAAGTTAAAGATTGGAAGAGGTACTCCTGAGAAGGTGGTTCAGAATGATGGGGGCTTCTTGAACTTCGAAATTGCTGTGCTCCCCTAACAATTCAGTCTAGGCCTAGGGTTTGGAGAGGGATTGGTTTACTTGTGGAGTAGAGGAAAAATTTGGCAACCTCGCAATTCAATCCAGAACTGGAAAAGTCTGTATGACTTAACACATTTAGGAGACTGAATAAAATTGGCAAAGAAAGATCTGGAGAGAAAAGAAATTCCTTTAAGGTTTAGGTCAAGCTGTCTTGAAATTTAGAAATTAGAGGTAGAGCTACAAACCTGGATCCAGTTGGTGCAATTTGCTCTATCAGATCTCTTACCTTAGAGCTGTCCTGTTAGGCATAGGAAATTTAGGCTACTCATGCAAACATTTAAGAGAAGCTAATAACTAATTTCACACTCTGTTCTGCCTGCTGTCAATGAAAGTTTCTCAAACAATATGGTTCCTTGAGAATAAGAGTTAGGAACTGGTAGTTACAAATGAAGGCTCTCTTAGTGCCTGTCTGGGCCTTGTCAGCCAAGTCATTTTGTACACTTTCTTCCCTTCTCTTTTCCCATCTGTACAGTGAAGATAATAAAGACCTTGGATTAGGTAACATGGGTGAAATAACTTGAAGATAACTGCAAAGGATTAGTTATTCTAGGATGAAATGTGACAATTTCCTCATAACACATTGCGCCTTGTGACAGTACTTGTTAAAGCACATTATGTTCAAACACGCTGAGGCAGATATATGAAAAAACTGAAATGTTACAACTCACACTGTTTGCCAAAGGGTTCAAGTCCAGCTCAACATCAGATTTTATTCAGGGGTCTGTCTCCTGTACCTCCTAGTATAGTCGGCTGTGGCCCAGGTTTTTTAAAGTAGCCATACAAGTGCATTCTGTGGAGTATGCACCTAGAGTTGGGATGAAAAGACTGCCCCAGAATTGCCTGATTTTAATTCATTTCGTATGCTTCCATTGGCGTGCTTTTAACCTTTTTTTCATATCTTTTCACCATAACTATGAACATGCTTGGTTGATCTGATGATATGCTCATGACAGAAAGAGGTTTGGATACCATGTGGGTTTGTTTGTGTCTTGGTAATGATTCGATTAGCTGATAGATAATGAAGGTACAAGTTATGTTGAACTCCTGAGTTCACGGGATGAGATAGAATAGAGAAGCACACATTCATTACAGCCCAGAAGCATGCCTTTGATGGTTGGCCAATATTTACTGAATTATACTTTAATAATTTATTCTTTCAATAAACATTTATTAAACACTTAGTAAACTACTGCTTACCAGACCTGGGGATAAAAGGTTGAGTATTGCCTTGAGAAATTTGTATTTAGGAAATTTACAGTGTAGTAAGGGGGAGAGCCAATTAAAAAAAAAAGCAAATACTGAAAGGCTTTAGGAAAGATAATTTCAGCTGTGTGTTGACAGGAGCGGCTCACCAGGCAGCTGGTGCAGTCTGTAGAATGTGCAGTTGAGAGGAATTGATGGTGGTTTGGTAGCGCTGGACCCAGGTGGGGTTGCGTTAGCAATAAGATTGGAGAACAGTGCTATGAACATTGACCAGCAGATGAGAGGGAACTTTTAAAAGGTTTTATTTAGGGGAATTTGATTTGATTTTTAACTTTAGAAGAACATCCACCAAAAACAGTAATTTAAACACACACTATTCAAGTATTATCTGAAAGCCAGCAGCCCTGCACAGCAGTTAGGACCTGAAAAACATTTTACGGAAGCCCCCCAGAACTTTAGAAAAGCAGAAATAATTATTCATACAACAAACCCTTGTTAAGTACTTTTACATACTGGAGGCCTAGAGAGAAAAATAAGGTGCAGCCCCACACTCAAGCAACCTGCAGTTCAGTGGGAGAAATAACACAAAGCTGTGAAGAATCAGTGTCTTCGTACGTATAAGAAATGTCAGGCTTTAGCAGTGTTGCATTCTGAGATGAGGGAATACTAAATTGTCTTTCAGATTAACAAAAATAAGTGAGGTTTTTATGTTTTGAGACAGATTCTCACTCTCTTGCCCAGGCTAGAGTGCGATGGCCTCAGCCTAGCTCACAGCAACCTCAAACTCCTGGGCTCGAGAGATCCTTCTGCCTCAGCCTCCTGAAGACCTGGGATACAGGCGCCCGCCCCCACATCCAGCTCATTTTTCTATTTTCATTAGAGATGGGGTCTTACTTTGCTCAGGCTGGGCTCAAACTCTTGACCTCTAGGATCCTCCCACCTCAGCCTCCTGGACTGCTAGGATTACAGGTGTGAGTCACCATACCTGGCCCCCAAATAAGTTCTTAACTTGAAATTAAACTGTAAACAGTTAAATCAGAACAGTCTTAACTGTCCCTCCACAATCTTAAGTGTTTCCACCACTCACCCAAGTTGATGTCTTCCAGGGTTCTTTTGTCTGCCCTTTTCTCTTTACGGATTCAACTACCACACAGATGCTGCTGACTCCTCAGTCTGCTCTGGTGCCTTTTGATCCCCAGGCCCATTTGAACATCTCATGAGGGCACCTCCAACCCCAGTAAGTTCTACACTGAACTCATCACCTTCATGCATTTACCCAAGCCCAGTTTTGTCAATCTTACTCCTCTGTTCTGTTTATCTAAATGACACCGTTGTCTCTCTACTGCCAGAAGCAGGTTTTTAAGAGAGTAAGTGCCTCTTTCACGTACCTATCACTCTGTTCCATCAGTCCCACCTCTCCAGTATATATCTCTTCTTCACCATCCTCGTCACTGGCTGAGTCAGCCAGCCAGCTCCTGACCAGTCATTGCCCAGTTTGCAATAATCTCTATTGTTTTAAATAATATCTCTTTAAATATTTTTTATATTATAAAAATAATGGATGCTTTTTGCAAAAACCAGTTTGAGATAAAAAGTGAAAAGGTGTTACAGTGAGTACTGAAAAATTGTGCCAGGGTGCTGCAAGTGGAAGTTACTTTGGAAACATCAAGTCTGAAGGAGATTGGTAGAAAAAATATTGTTCAAAGAGAATTGTAGGACTGAAAATAAAAAGAATTGTAGAACTAAATATGATTTTAAAATCTAATGAGTGGCCACTAGATAACTTATAATTCAAGATGGGTGCCGGCTGTTGCATTTATTTGTTATCTGTCTTGAGTTTGTTGTTTGCCAGCTTTGGTCATGGCAATGGTCATGCTTTCTTGCCTAAAAGATGGCATTTTCAACATTATCCCTTCTGTTCTATATCCACATTTTAGGGATATCCTTTGCGTATGACCTAAAGTATAAAAGCAGGATGGTATTTTAGAAGTCATCTGTAACTATGACCCATCGTCAGCCATGCTGTTTTATTATGCCATGAGAAGATAGGCTTAGTGGACTTATATCCCTTGCTCAGGATGTTTGTTGAATGTCAAGAGGAAACTAATGTCTATGAGAATTGGAATCATAGCTAGTTTTTAGTCTTACCTCCAGGTTAAATAGCTGTGTTTTTGTTCCTACCTTCCAGGTTTGTAACTATGGGTAAGTGACTTAATCTCTCACCTGAGTTTCTTTCATCAGTGAAATAGTGTTGTGTCTGCTCCTTTCTAGGGTCATTGTCAGGCTTAATGACATAGCTGATGAGCCACATCTGGCACTCAGCAGCTGCTCAGAGTCCGTCACCTTCTGTCCTGCAGTTTCACATAATTAGCTAGTACAGGAATTCTTAACTCCAGGTCCATAGTTCCTTTGCAAATGGGTGGCATCATAGATTCCCCTGAAACTATAACCCACACTGTCTCCCTTTGCACTTCTAAAGGGAGCATCACCTTGCTGCTTCTCTGAGCTGGCACCAACCAAAATTAGATCGAAAGCCCTTGTAAGTTGCAGCGTGGCTGGAGTGTTAAGACTTGTCTATCATAATATTACCGTGGCACACCTTACACAAATAGATCTTTGGGATTGGGTCAGTGATGCTGCCTCATACCAAGGGGGGGGTACAAAGAATATATGGCAAGCCAGTCGACCAGGAGCTCAGGTAGTGAGAGAGAAGTTTCATTTCAGTTGGATCTGTGCTGTAATATAGTTAATGTGAAATGTTCTGGAAGCATAAAAAGAAGGGGATGGCAGTTGGGGGAAAGCTTGGTAATTTGGATTCCATGTTCAGTAGATTCTTCAAAAAAATTTTTTTGTATTGCTACAGCTTTACTATTCTGTCTGCTTTTATGTTATTCCCATTCCAGCCATTCAATTAGATTAATTATTATCTTATTATAATTTAATGTCAAAGTGAGGTGATAAAAGAATACCTGTTTAGTTTGAAAAAGCAGCTCAAATATTGTACACTCCCCCTGCCCCTGCCCTCTGGTAATCAAGATGGTCATAGTTAAAGGTACTAAAGGGCCGGCATTGAATCTTGGCTTTGTCATGTTCTAGCCCTGTATCCTAAGTCAAGAAAATGGGGCTTCGTTTTCCTCCTCTATAATGTGGAAAACATTTATTTGGATCATCATAACACTAAGTTAATAATATGTGTAAATGCTTAAAATGTTTCTAAGTAAATGCTATATGCTATTGTTAAAATTAGGTATTAATCTTGTTTGCTAAACACTGAGTTGTAAAAACAATGTGTGCACATTCTGTTACAAAAATGTAAAGAAGAAATAATTTTAATATAAATAGCTTGTACTCAATTTCAGTTGGGTCCACAAGAAATGTAAAAATCATAGATAATAGAACTGAAAATTCCTTAAAGATAATCTGATTTGACCTCTCATTTTACAGATGAACCTGAAAACCAAAGAAATTATGACTAGTTCAAGGTGGCACCTTCTTAGTTGTTTGACTCCTAGAAAGTTGATAGATTAAGAATATTCTTTTTTGAAGAGAGCCTTAATGGTCATAAATGAAAGTCAGTCTCTTGTTTTTGTTCTCCTGCCGAGGTTGGATTATTGATTAAGCCAGGAAAGAGTCCACCTTTGCCCTCTGACTGTACTCCGTGACTTTGACACAGCTGGGGGAAAGCCTGGCTTCTGTGTTTCTCTTTCCTGTCTCACTGATGGGCCAGATTCCCAGGGACATGGCCTGCTGTAGCAGGGTGTCACCTGTGCTCAGGAGTACTCATGCATCTGTGGAATGGGCGCTAGAAGTGTACAAAGAGTTTGTCGCATCTCTGTGTTGTTTGGGGCTGTATTCCCAGCTGTAAATCCTCAAGGAGGCACATGGTTACTGCCCAACTTTGAGTTTCATATGTATATGAGGAAGAGTTTATTCTGTAGAAAGTATCTATATTATTAAATTATACCCCTCAGATGAAATAATTTAGATTTCAAATTTATAAAAGTCTTCTAAGAGATTGAATTTAAGTGATTTCTGCACTGATGTACACATTTGAATGGAATGTTTTTTTCTAAGGTAGCAGAGATATTTGAAATTGAATTAAAAACCATAGTTTCCCTTGGAACAAAATTATAGTAGAAGGGGGTATAGCTGTTTTAATAAATCACAAATATGTTTAGTTTTTGAGAATTTATCTGTGTAAAGTTGACTGATACCTACATTCTTAAGTTTTATGACTAAATCTGTAACAGAGGACTAAGGTTTAAAAATTGTTTTAACAATTTTATTTTCTTAACTCATCAATTTGGTAATTCTAACATTGTGAGATTTTTTTGGCAAAGAATTTAGTTAGCTACTTGTGAGAAATTGTATACCACCTTTAGAAACCCAGATGGTATAAAGTTACTATGTTCCTGTAAAAAGGAAAGCTTAGTTATTTTCTGACACTTGACCAAAATTTGGAAATTCTGATTAGTAGACAGTTGCACCTTCTCAAGTTGGGAATTTCAAATGTACTTCAGAAGAACACCTAAAATAGTGTCCTTTGTGAAGGAAATCTTGTAATCAAAATAGTGTGTTTCTGCTTAGCTCTCTTTCAGTATGGGGATGTGTTAGAGATTTGGGGGTTAAGAGGACAAGAGGCCTGGGAATCAATACTAATACTTTTGTCTGAAGTATTGGCTCATCTTTTGCACCTTTTGTGACTATAGGCAATCTTACTGATTTCCCTGAGCCCTGGTTTCCTGACTTAGTACAGAAAAACCTTGACATGAAAGATGATAGATTTATGAAATTTGATATCTTCTTTTTCTTTCAGAAAGGATATAATCATGTTAAGTTCAGACATCTTTCTACTTACAGTTTTCTGTCCAGATTCTAACCTAGAAAATGCTACTAGATAATTCTAGAGCTCTGGCTCGGTGCCTGTAGCTCAGTGGCTAGGGCGCCAGCCACATACACCAGAGCTGGCGGGTTTGAATCCAGCCCAGGCCTGCCAAACAATGACAACTACAACCAAAAACTAGCTGGTTGTTGTTGTGGCGGGCGCCTGTAGTCCCAGCTACTTGGGAGACTGAGGCAAGAAAATCGCTTAAGTCCAAGAGTTGGAGGTTGCTGTGATGCATGGCACTCTACCCAGGGCGACAGCTTGAGACTCTTGTCTCAAAAATAAATAAATAAATAAATGAATAAAACAGAAAGTTAAAAAAAAAAAAAAAAAAAGAATTCTTGAGCTCTGTATTATCATTTTACCCAGAAAAGACCAAAGTATCCTTACTTTACACCTGACCTATGAAGCCATGGCAACATATAGGGAAGGCAAAGCAGTTCAAAAGTACTTACTACTTCAAAGTGGTAAGATAGTATTTTTACTGAAATTATTACAGTTTTACTGCAACTAGTGAGATTTTCTATTATAACATGAGGACTATTTGATTGGCATGTATATTGAAAAGTACTTTGAGCAAGGAGGTTTATTAGATGGCTATATATATGTTTACCTAGCAGTAGCGACCAAACTATGTCTCTGTGATGTTGAGAATGGTAAGAGAATTATTACAGTTCAAGACTCTTCCCCAACAATCTTAGATGAATGAAATGACTTTTACAAGATAAATTCTTTTTTTTTTTTTTAAGACAGAGTCACCCTGGGTAGAGTGCAGTGGCGTCACAGCTCACAGAAACCTCCAACTCTTGGGTTTAAGCTATTCTCTTGCCTCAGCCTCCCAAGTAGCTGGTATTACAGATGCCCGCCACAGCGCCTGGCTGTTGTTTTTGTTGCAGTTGTCATTGTTGTTTTAGCTGGCCCAGGCCCAGTTCGAACCCACCAGCCTCTGTGTATGTGGCCAGTGCCCTACCCACTGAGCTATGGGCACTGTCCAATAAATAAATTCTTGAATCTTTAAGGTTTGCTTATGAAATTCACTCATGAATTTGATCTATCTTGAAATACAGCAGCTACCCTAACCAATGGTATAGAGAGAGAATTTAATGCTACAGATGACTTGACCAAAATGCAATTCACTGTTAACTTTTTCCTCCTAATGAAACTATAGTAACAATATGAGTATAGCTAAGTTTGTGCTCCTGTGAGTCGTCATGGGTGTCATGTTCACTATGTGATGTTTTGCTGTTACTTGATTAGTATGAACCTGTGTTCCAGCACCAGGTTTGTAATGGACTTCTTCTTGGCTGAATTTAAAGCTTTCAAGTTGAAATGAATTTGTGATAGTACTAAATTTATGCAAAGCAGAGTTGTTACATTTTCTGCTTTTGAAATTACCATTGATTTCACGTCTTTATAAGAAAATACTTTGCAGCCTTCAACAATGGAGTTTTAGCTCTGACTGAGCTAGACTATAATACTTTGCTTAAATTAGCTTCTTGGTCTGAGGGAATGTGCTGATAAAAAGTCTTTAGTCTCCTTTCTTGGAAAACTAGTTGGGTAACTCAATCACAAATCTCAATAGTGTATAATTTAGTGCATCATTGAACAGAAAAAGGCTTTGTGGGAACTTGGAGGTTGCATGAAATCATACACTGTTCTTTGTTTCCTAGGACTTCAAAATGGAGTTTTGGTTTTCATTATGAACATTTGACTAGACCTGAATATTTTACAGGCTTTGTTCATTAGTGAGATGGGGAACAATTCATTGTCTAAACCTGTGGACACTGGAGAGCTAAGTTCACAAAGTGTAACTGACTTCAGTTACAGGTTTGAAGAATGGCTGTGTAAGAGACACATTTTGGTGTTTTCATCTTTCTATATGAGGAGGAAAGACATTGCACCATTGTGTCTTATTTACAGATAGTTAAACAAAAGAGCTAAAAAGACCTGGAAAGATGCATATTACTGTTTGCTTTTGATCTTGTTCCTCCACACAACCTGTTGATTTCAAAAACTTAACCCGCTGCCTAATGAGGATAATAATATCCTAATGCTGCCTAATGTTCTTATGAGGATATCTGTCTCTAGATC
Organism: Loris lydekkerianus; assembly: GCA_963574355.1. Lineage (NCBI taxonomy): Eukaryota > Metazoa > Chordata > Mammalia > Primates > Lorisidae > Loris > Loris lydekkerianus. Next base: position 14,279 of record CAUYPK010134922.1, read on the forward strand.
CTGTACAGATCTGTGTGTAACTTTTATTAAGAGCATTGGTGTGTTTTCCTACCAGTTTTAGAGTCCTGTCATCTGTACCAAACAGCCCGGTGTCTAGATGTGCCGACTTAGCAGTGATAGTGTGTGGCCCATACGGTATGCCAGGCATTGTGCTCAGTCCTGGGTGGTTTTCTCACTTAATGCTCAGGGGAAATGTAGAAGTGCCATTGTTATGGAAATTTATCAGAGGAAACCGGGGCTCAGAGAGGTTAAGGAATTTACCCAAAGCAGAGCTGTTAGATGGATTTATTGTCTTTGGATCCTATTTCACCTATGGTGACTATCTCTGAAATCCAGAAGTAGAGACAGTGTCTTTCTTACTTGGTGCAGACTCAGCTTTTGTCCTCCTCATCCTGTTGCTTGAAGACACCCATTTAAGCACAATGGGGAGTGCAAAATACTTGGGAGAGCCCTTCCTTACCAAAACATAGGAGTAGAAAATAGGCAAAAGATCAGTGCCAGACTGGATAACCTGTGTGTGTATGTGAGAGACAGTATAACATGTGTTAACAGTATGTCACACAACATCACCTGCATTATATAGTTACGTGCCGCCCTATGACCTAGGAATCCTCCTCAATTTCTCTTTTGTCTCCAATTCATCTACCTGTTGCTGCTTCTGTTGTTAGAGCTGTAGTTACCACTGGGCGTCTTCAGCCTTTACTGTTGTCCACCTACAGTCTATTCTGAGTAGCCAACGTGATCTTTCTTAGAGCATGAAGGAAATCATGTTACTTTCCTGTCTAAAACTCTCCTGTGGCTTTTCATGACAGTTTAGAGGACATGCAGCTTCTGCCCTCTCGCCTCACTGAGCTTGAGACACACCGGCCTCCTTTGCGGTTTCATACTCAGCCTAGTTCATGCTCCCTTTGTGGTTTCATACTCAGCCTAGTTCATGCCTCCTTTGTGGTTTCATACTCAGCCTAGTTCATGCCTCCTATGCGGTTTCATACTCAGCCTAGTTCGTGCCCCCTTTGCGGTTTCATACTCAGCCTAGTTCGTGCCTCCTTTGCGGTTTCATACTCAGCCTAGTTCGTGCCCCCTTTGGGTTTCATACTCAGCCTAGTTCGTGCCTCCTTTGCAGTTTCATACTCAGCCTAGTTCGTGCCCCCTTTGCGGTTTCATACTCAGCCTAGTTCGTGCCCCCTTTGCGGTTTCATACTCAGCCTAGTTCGTGCCCCCTTTGTGGTTTCATACTCAGCCTAGTTCGTGCCCCCTTTGCAGTTTCATACTCAGCCTAGTTCGTGCCTCCTTTGCGGTTTTATACTTAGCCTAGTTAGTGCCCTTTTAGGTCTTTGTACCTGCTGTTTCCTATGCATTAACTTGCTCTGGTCACTGATGATCTTGTGTGTGACTCCAGGTCATTGAGATCTCAGTTCAGATTTCAGTGTCTCTTGTAACCCTCCTAACTAATCAGAACAGGCACTGCACTAAAACTCCCTTATATTGCTGTGTTATTTTCTGGACAGCTCTCTCCACTCTCAAGTGTTAATGTTAATTTAATTTACTGCTTGCTCCTACCCACCTCAGAATGCAAACTTCGTGAGAGTAAAGCCTCGCTGTGCCTAAAAAAATGCTTGGCATGGTGGGAGCACAATATTTATTGAACGAATGAAATTTTTCATCTAACTTTACATGGTAAATATTTTCCCACAGTCCTAAATATTTAGAACGAGGGGTGTTGTATGAACTGTGGATCCGTAGTCCGGTCTGGCCTAAAGATGTGTTTGGTTCATTACACGATGAGCCAGTGTGTCCAGTGTGCCTATCTTAATCGTATGACCTGATGAATTAAGCTAATGTGATGCCAGTGTAACCACCTCCCAAATCAAGACTCAGGACGTTTCTGGTCCCCCGGAAGGTGTTCCCACATCCCTCTCCAGCCATTCCCTCTCTCACAGGAAAACTTGCTTAGAGTTAATGTTTTTAAATTAGCTTCTAACATTTAAAACTTGGGAGACTTTACAGAAAATCCAGAATGCCAACTTCTTTTACAAAATTCAAAGATCTGTTAACCCCAGGACCTGCTTTCCCTTTGGACATGATTCGTGGTAGTTGTCCAGAGCTTGCACGTGTCCCGGCTGGCCTGTGGTCCTCACCCCTCCTGGTTTTTCTTACAAGGGAAAAATATTTATCTTCCATGATCTCTAAAAAATTATAAAAACATGACTGTTAGAAAGGGGTCTTCTACTTAGTCCACTTTATTCCTTTGTATTTCGGGCCTTTTAGGTGCTTGTTACCCTAATTTTGCACAGTTGTGTTCAAAACCTGCACAGTGCTCTGTGCTATATAAATGTATCGTTAATTTACTCAGTCTTCTATGGTGGAACATGTAACTTATTTCTGATGTTTTGAGACTATAATATCAAAATTATCAAGAATAATTTTATTTGGATGATATTTTAGAAGTAGAATTTCTGGGTCAAAACACATTTCCATTTTTAAGATTTTTGGATGCGTCTTGCCAGATTGCTTGGTGGTAGAAGTATAAATTGATATAATGTGGGGATTAGTGTGCAGTCTGTTCATTTTCCTACATCTATGCCAACACTAAGAATTATAATTTAAAAGAAAACATTTACAAACATAGCTGATAAAAGCTAACAGAAAATGGGTATTCTGATCAAGAACAAGTTTTTCATTTTCTCATTTACATAAATAAGAATTGTACTTTATTTTTAAAGATGGAATAGAGAAATATTACTTAGTACATGCTATCCCTTAGATCATGTGTCTTATAATGAAGTAATGAAGATGCCTCAGTAGAACTTGGTAAACCTTGGTAAATCTTTAACCTTGATCCTTACATATTTTATTTTATATATATTATTAAACTTGAACTCTACCAGGACCATTATCTGTATGCGAGAATACGTTTTGCAGAATCCTTCTATTTTGAGGCACAGAAAGCTGATTCCTACGCTTTGGTTATATATTGGTGTTCAGATGCTGTTAATCTATAATTTGCTTTTTAAGGAGATGGCTACATAGAAGAGTGACAGCAGCTAGACCGAACTCACTGCTGCTGCACTGGTTCCTCAGGTATCCTGGCTCTAGAGATTGCTATGGGAGATTGGATGACTGTTACAGATCCAGGTCTGTCTTCAGGTAACTGGGTCAAAATAATTATAAACTAAAGCAGTAATTGTAAAGGTGAACTTCTCAAAGGAAATATAATCGCCACAAATATTGAAGATGTGTCTAGAGACATAAAAGTTTATAAAATACCCACTTTTCATCTTCAGTAGAATTTTTCAAGGGGAGTTGAGAATGTGCCATATGTTAGTGAGGTTAATGCTGTGGTTGGATGGTAGGTTACTGGATTGATATTATTTGTAAGGGAAATTTTTATGCATTTGAAATACATTCAGCGGCTACTGCAGTATGCTTCTCTGATGTATTCCTTTAATCACATAAATTTTGAGTGGCACAGACAAGTGGGTTTTGTCTGTTATTTTTTAGTAAACCTAAAACTATGTGTTTTAAGGTTTTAATAAAACTTAACTGTGTTAAGACAGTGTATTTGCCTCTTATGCCACCTGACAACACTTTATTTCTATCTTTTTGGCAAAAAGTGTATAGTTTTCATATAAAAATGACTTTTTCCTAATTTGAAAATAGTTAAGTATTTATATACACACATATATAATTCGGAACCTTTGGTAATAGCGATTACATTGACTTTACATACATTTTTATGAATTATTTATATAAATGTCTCATTGATTCTTTCAGAAAGCAAAAATATCTCTCAATATACCTCAGAAACAAAGATGTCTCCATCAAGTCTATACTCACAGCAAGTGCTATGTTCTTCAATCCCTTTATCAAAAAATGTGCACAGTTTTTTCAGTGCCTTCTGCACAGAAGAGAATATTGAACAAAGTATTTCCTATCTTGATCAGGTAATGTGTTTTTGTAAAAAGCAATGACATGAATCATGTTATATAATAGAATATGTCAAAGTTACAGGCAAAACCTGTGTCAGACACAAATATTGCCTTATGTAGAAATCTTGATGATCCTCTGGTGCAGATACAAGTTAACTTTTGTGTTGGGCATAGACTAGCCTCCCCCTTGTTCTAGGGGCTCCTACTGGCAGAGTCCAGCCCTCATCTTGCTGAGGCAGGAACCTAAGTGCCTTGCACTTAGATTATAGAGCCCAGATCTCTTCAATTCTTTGTCCTTTGGGATATTTACTATTCATGAACTATCTCCAGATAGTTTTCTGTTTTTCTTAGAAAATGTTTCTGTCTTATGTTTTTCTATTAAGTTGTGCTACAACCAACTACAGAAGAACCTCTGTAAGTTGACCACCTAAGGGACTGGAACAAACTGGTCAGCCTACGGAGGTGGTCCACACAAGGAACTAGGCCTCCCATACAGATGTGTACATTGGGTGCACATCCAGTCTATGAAAATTAGGTCAGCTTTAGGAGGTGGTCAAGGTAGGGAGGGGGTCAGCTATGGAGGGTCAACTGTATTTTTTAAAAAGTATCTTTTTATTTTAATTTTTAATTGATAAAAAATTATAATGAATCATGTATAACATGTTATTTATGTATACCTCACATGCTTATTTTTTATGGCAAGAACACAAAGTCTACTTTTAGCAATTTTAAGAATTCAGTACATTGTATTAACTGTAGTCACCATGCTGTACAACAGATTTGTCAAATCTATTCTTCCTATCCAACTGAAATTTTGTATCCTTTGACCAGCATCTCCCCCACAGTGACCAACTTTTAAAACCCATTTTCTCCTACCAGGAATTGACTACTTTTGGTTTTCCTTCATTATATGAAGACTCCAAAGGTAAAGAGACAAAGAGAGAATTAAATATAGTAGCTGTTTTAAATTGTATGAATGAGCTACTTGTGCTTCAGCGGAAGAACCTTCTAGCTCAGGAAAATGTGGAAACCCAGAATCTGAAGCTGGGAAGTGACATGGACCATCTACAGAACTGCTACACAAAACTTAAGGTAGAAATTGCTTATCTGTTTTTCAGTGTAATTACTGTATGCTTCAATACTTTAATTTTTTACAGGCTTTATCAAATAGATTTTAAGCATATTAAACCAGCTGGTTTAATAATGGTGAGTAAAGTGAACTGTTGATGTGAGTTGCTCAAGTCAGTTGTGCTGCTCCCTAATACCTGCCATGTCTTGGAGACAGTAATGTTGGGAACTGTGGGAATATGAAGAAGGATAGATTACAAAGTATTTATGCTCTGAGGAAAGTGAAGTAAGGATTCCCCCTCCCATTCAATCCTGCTTAATAAAGTAGGTGCTCTGTTTAAGATTTTCCTACTGTGAGAGGCTGCACTAGTTAACTCCTGTGGCGTCTGTTGCTGGTGGAGCTAAAGCTCAGTGGTGAACACCGGCCAGATGAGTCCTCACTCCTGGAGGTCCCTGGAGCTCTAGAAGAGACCCGAGAAAAATGGCTTAATAAACTTTTCTCTGATAAAAGGGAGTATTTTTCACAGGGCTGTTGACCCGCTCCCTTGGTGTATAGAATGTTGCTGGTTTCTGGTTTGCTTCTGTTTGCTGCCCGCCCTGGAGTGCTGGAGTGGCGCATCCGTTCCCCGCCCGACTTGAAGTGTTAACACTTCTCCCACTGTTAGCTCTGGATTCTTCTTCAGACTTAGTTCTGAATCGAGATTGGCTCTTTCTCAAAGCCAGATTAACTCCTAAAGGATGATGACGTTGCTGTACCTGAGGAGATAACTCTAAAGTGTGCGGTAAAAGTATTAAAAAGTGATAGAAAGTTTAAAAGCATTCAGCAGCAGCATTGTGGAGTCAGTGAAGGGCCCTGCCAGGGAACTGTTCTAAAAATCTTTTGTATTGACATATAAAATCTGGTGTGGTATTTAAGTTAATATTTGATATGTAAATTTAAGTATTTTTTAGTCAAGATTTATAGTAATTGCTTTAAATATTTGAGGTGCAGCTCAGCGCCTGTAGCACAGTGGCTATGGTGCCAGCCACATACACCAAAAGTTGGTGGGTTCAAAACCAGCCTGGGCCAGCTAGAAAACAACAATGACAACTGCAATAACAACAGCAACAACAACAGACTAGCTGGGCATTGTGGCAGGTTCCTGTAGTCCCAGCTACTTGGGAGGCTGAGGCAAAAGAATCACTTAAGGCCAAGAGTTGGAGGCTGCTGTGAGCTTTGACACCACGGCACTCTACCGAGGGTGACATAGTGAGACACTATCTCCAGAAAGGAATAAAAAATAAAAATATAAATAAATAAATATTTGAAGTGCACTAAACTTCAATTTTAACTAACAAACACTAGTATGTATAACTTCTTGTTATTGACCTTTCATGAGATAAGTTATTTTGAATCTTACGTAGATTTTAATCAAAATTGCATATGAATGTTTTAGGAACAACTGGAAACCTCCAGGAGGGAAATGATTGGGCTTCAGGAAAGAGACAGACAATTACAATGCAAGAACAGGAATTTACATCAGCTTCTGAAAAATGAGAAAGATGAGGTGAGTTGTCAGTTCTTACCCATGAAGTTTTAAGTGAATTTTCTGCTATGACCATAAAAGCCATTTTACTTTTAAAAAGAAAGAACCATTTATTCCTCCTGCCTGAAATTGCTACTGTGGATCTCTGTGTACAATATTGTATCTTATTTAACTGAAGGTCAAGAACCCTCCCCCCGCCCAACAAACAGCCTTCTACCTCTCTGCCCCCACTGTGTCCGTAATAGATTAATCCTAACACATGGCTTCATAGCTGGTGACAATCCGTGTCTTGTACTGCCCTTCCCAGACTCAGGGTTCAATGCTGCTTTTCCTCGGGCACCAGAGTGCTTTAAATGCGTATCTCCTGCCCTACCTGTGCTTGCTTGAGACCTGACGTGCCCCCTGGGTTCACTGTCTTAAATGTTGACGGTGTTCATCCACTCAAGCATTTACTTGGCTAAATGGGCAGAGAAACAGTTCACATTTAAAATCTCATTTCTGATGCAAAAGGTGTCGTAATTCTAATTTCTGCTTTTATATTTACTTAGCAGAATTCTATTTTAACTTTACTTCAGTGGTTATTTGGACCTATAGAGTCAATGCATTTAAAAATATTTTTTCGACTCTGCGTCCGTAGCATAGTAATCCAAAAGAAAAATAGCTGGGCATTGTGAGAGTTACCTGTAGTTCCAGCTACTTGGAAGACTAAGGCAAGAGAATTGCTTAAGTCCAAGATTTGAGGTTGCTGTGGGCTGTGATGCCACGGCACTCTACCCAGGGCGACAAAGTGAGACTCTGTCTCAAAATATATATATATATATATATATATATATATATATTTTTTTTTTTTTTTTTTTTTTTTTCATTTTTATCAGAGGAAACCATTATGTTTTTAGTGCTTTACAATATGACCTGGACTATGTAATAATTCTAAGGAATAATATTTATTTTCAGTGTTTTATATGTTTTTTTAACTAATTAAAGCCTTTTAGAGGAATGTATTTCTTTAAAGAC
>CAUYPK010134923.1:0-49022 GCA_963574355.1 Loris lydekkerianus
GGTAACACTTGATCTTCGAAATCCATTTCAAAAATTTTATATCACTTAGCTCGGGTTGGTATGTTTTAAAGAAGTGAAAATAAAGGAGATTTTTTTGGTTGAATTAATAATTTACAGTAAATAAAAAAAAAAAAAAAAAAAAAACATTTCTGGGCAGAAGAGGCTGGTGAGTCAGTAGGGTAGAAAAGACAGAAAAAGTCAAAACCCTCGTCGCCCCCCGCCACAACCCGCACCGCTGGCAACAGGAAAAGCAACTGTCTATTTTGGTTCACCTCTGAAATCTCCCTCTGGATTAAAGATTTCACTTTCTTTAACATGTCAAGAGTTTCAGAGGATAAGATCATTCCTAAAGCTTGCTTTGGGTGCCTGTAATTTACACAGGAACCTTTCATCTTTGTTTATTTCTACTTGGTGGTTTTCACCTCTGTGTATTGGAAGCCCCGGTCTTCTCCAGCTTGAGGGTAATTCACAGGCATACCTGGTACACGGCTTGTTCACACTGCTTATCTTTCTGTGCCTTTTTTTCTAATTCTTCTCTTTGCTTCAATTCAAAAATGAGTTGAAAGAGATCCCTCAAGTCCAGAATAACAGGTTCAGCCTGGAATCAAAGGGGAGCGATCATGTTAATAATGGAATGGTACCAAGATGCAGTGATCAAATTTTTGTTTTCTCTATCTATTATTTATTTTTTTGTAGCTACAATCCGCAGCCCTTCCTTTTCCTATTAAATTGAAAGCATTCCATTCTTAATTAATTCCACCTTGTTTATATTGGTTTAGCAAATTGCATCTAGGCTAAAGTTCATTTCTTCAACTAATTATATTTGCAAATTCATAATAATCATAAGCAGAAAAGGCATTGCTTTTATTTATTAGTGATTTCGAATACAATAAAATTAGGGCAGGCCTCATGCAAAGCAGCTATTTGTTTCCTCTTATTTTCTTTTTTAAATGAGGCTATGAGCACAAGGAAACTTATTTGTATACTGTGCCTCCATCCAGTTTAATCAGAAAGGAAAATAATTAGTCATTAGGAACAACCCATTAGGAAAAAAACAACAGTGAAAACCAGACGGGTAGTATGAGCATGTTTCCTTGCTCCGAGGCTGTTTTTCTTTTCTGGATGGGAACTTCAGCAACAGCTTGGCCAGACATCAGAGGGGGTCTCCCAAGACCAACAGTGTCACTGTCCTGGCCCCCGGAGTTACCAGTAAAGGTGCCCTCTCTCGCATGGGGATACTTACTGCCTGGGCTGTTTTTATGGCCACAAATCTGTGATTCCCTTCCTTCCCACAAACGTATCCGAAGGCCCGGTGATCTGTGATGTCCTTTGCAATGTAGGATATCTCATGCACAGCATGATGGTGCTGAAGGGCCTATCAGAGAAAAAAGGAAGAGCGTCTTTCAGGGGACGTTTCCTTCAAGCTGTTGATCAATAAGAGATGTGTTTCAGCTACGTGTGAACACGCCCGAAGGGCTTTGGAAAAGCTGCTGGGTCCAGATGGAAGGAAAAAAAGGCTGTGCTTGCCCTTGAGAAATGGAGCTTCCCTCCGTGGTCTTAATGCCATGACCAGAGAGAAACACAGGCCTGTTCGTACGCTGAATGAGCAGCTGGGGGTGGCTCCACTCAGCTTGCTGGAGTTAGTCTAATTCAGTGAGTAGGTTTCCGTGCAATTATTTTTTCATGACAGGGCTCAGTCTCACTTTTGCTTTGCTATTTAATACATTTACACACCCAGGGTCTCTGCGTGCTGTGGTGAGGGGTGCACACTGCACAATTCCAGGGGGTGTCACTCCCAATCATAGACCCATAGAGCTGCAGTGTGACAATGCTCTTCCGGCAGACAGTAATAGTGTGATAAGGAACAAATGCCTTTCTCTGTTTTGTCCAAAGTCACCACTTGGAGTAGAGGGGTGGCCTCACCTATCTCTGAGGCTTCTCATGGTTTGGTCCCTCTGCCTGCAATGTTGTCTCTTTTACCCACTTGCCCAAATCCTATTTCTTTTTCAATGGCCATTTGAAATAATGCCACCTGTGCGAAACTTCCCCTGAACAAGCCTTGTCTTCCTTCTCCCTGCAGAAATAATTCTGCCTGTTTTCATGTTTTCACAGAACTTTACTCTCCAGCAACACAGAAGCTCCTGATGGATTCCTACCGCTGGTTCCCTGAACTCTTGATTCCATGGGCCTTCCTTCCCCCCATACAGTTACATCACTTCCTGTCTGATACAGTTACATCACGTCCTGTCTGATACAGTTACATCACTTCCTGTCTGCCCTTCCCCACCAGGCTCTGCCACCCTCACACCTTCTACTGTGCCTGACCCATAGTTGTTGAACTATAGTAAATTGAGATTGATGGTCAGTAATTGGAAAATCTTTTAAAATGGACCTCTTGCTTTTATTATACGAGCTCCAACAAATAATGTTCACCATCCTATTAGGTGATGGCGATCTTTATGGCCATCGTCCGATACTAAACCTACTCAGAGCAATCTTTACTCAGCAGTACTCTATAAAGGCTTATGTATGCATCTGGGTGTTTAGAGTATGCTTAAAGTCCTAATAAAGGGCCTTTCTTTATACTGGGTATCAGAAGGTTTGCAGTACAGCCACTGTGTAAACACAAGGCACACACTGTCCCACCTCTCTGTACCTAAATTCATTCCTCTAGTAAATGGGAGGTATGTATCAAATCAATGGTTCTTAACCCAAAGCCCTGGATCTATAGGGCTCATTAAAGGTAATAAAAACAGGTTTCAGGCAATTTTCAAAATCTCAAAAAGCTAAACAGAAATATATAATTATTCCTAATAAGCCTACATATTTCTTTGTGCTTATGAATAAAAATGGCAAATTTATTGGAAATGATATCGGGTTAGTGTTTTTATATTCCTTACCTCGTATTGGAGCATAATTCTCTTACCAACAACTGATTATGGTTTAAATAGTCCAAATAGGAAAATGAATGACTATCCATACAGTTCTTTTGGTGGGCAAAATCTTCTCCATGACAGAGTCCACAGAGGGAGGGAGAACACGACAGAGGGGAGGGAAGTTGCTCACGAAAACACCGGGGACCCCTGAGTAGATACTTTTCCAGCTCCTCTTCCAGTCCCTGTATCTTTTATGCGCTTGGGACCTCCTACTATAAAACCAGCCTCCGTGCACAGTGGGTCTCTTAAGTTTCACGTTGTTTCTCTCCTTAGTTCTAGCCCACTGACTTTCCAAAACAGCCATTCCTCTGACCACTGAGATCTTTCCAGGCTTCTGACCTTAGGAATCATTTGCTGTAGTAAAATAGTCTGCCTCACCTCAACCCTCTAGGCCTAGTCTGACCTTGCACTAGGCTCTCTGATCACCCTAAAATCTCTTCTTTCGTCTTCACACCCTGTGAAGGTTGGCTTCACAACCAAGGTTGGCTGCAGCCTGCTGGGCATCATGCATGCAGTGTGCTGGCATTGCCCAGTCATCTCTGTCCAGTAAGGGGCAGTATGATGACTGGACAATTCTAATGGATTTTGACACAAATAAAGTTGGTGAAGACGGAAGAACCTAGTCACTTTTGTTTCATTAGGAGGACATACTTAGCTAGCAGAGGAAAACTGCTCAAAGAGCAGTAGCTTTTTCATGGTGTTAATGACGTAAAATTGATGAGATTTATATTCACACAACATGGGAGCACTGATTCATAGGTTTTCATGTGCTAGAATGGTGGGCGTGAGGAGAAAATGGGAGACAAAGACGTTTTTCCCCTTCTTCCCTTTTCCCGAAAGTATTTCTCTGCCTAATGTGGAGAATGTCATTCACGTCTCCTATTAAATCAAAGTTTGGCGACAGTGCCTTATTGATTGCCAAGCAGAATATTGCTCTAAAATTAAACTGCGATTAGAAGTCTTCCTGGTGGAATTAGATTTGGAGATGATTGTGCAATGGTAAAATATCACCTACCATGCAAGACAGCAGATGGAGACGTTTTAATTTATCTGGGAATCCTCATTAAGTGTTTTAAAATCAAAACATTTTTAATGCCTGATGATACCTCACATTGCCTCGTGAAGTGTAGCTGTGCGAGCGCGTGAAGTACTTAAACATATTTGTAACATTATCCTTCTCCATAGTTAGTTTTATGACACGTTAAAAAAGCACTGCTCTGAAAGTGGCTCATTCGTTTGGAAACTAACCGTCAGGGAGGGGATACGGCTCCACTTTCTCTGACCTCAACCATGAAGACATAATATAGACTCGGAAATGCAAACACATTAGAATGCTGCTAATTCCCACAGCCGTATTAGCACACTCATTTCACAAGTTGGGGCATCCTGCAAATACTTGTTCACCGAGCCTCAAAATGGCACAACTCTTAAGTAGGTTTTATCAGCACAACCAAAGACAGTTGGAGGCCAAGGGAACCTTCAATGTCACACAGTGCAAATCTGAGTTTATTTAAGAGAGGACTGAGGGCCTGATACTGTACTAAACCCAGGCCTTGTCTATTCCACTAAGGATGACAAATCATTGAAAAAAGGCACCTAGGTGATGCAGAATCAAGGCCTCCTTTCCATAGACTTCTGGGTCCCCAGCCCAACAACAACAACGATGACCAAGCTGGGAGGAGGAAGGCAAGAGAGGGGGATCACAGAGCTGAGGATGCTCTGAATTCTTCCAGGGAGAGTTGTAAATCACGAGGTTTGGGGTAAAGGCCAGCTACAGGGGTTTCAAAGAAAAAGGTCCGGATGGCAGGTCCTAGAAGATTACTCTCAGGAACTGTCTGCTTCTGGAGTCTGTTGAGGGGTCAACAGAGGAGAAGGCGAGGCCCTGGGTCATGCAGGTAGGGAACGCTGCATCCCAGAAGAGTTTCTGGGGTGAGTGTCCAGGGCATCCCAGGTTGTGCTGGGCAGGGGGCAGTGAGAGCCCCCAGAAGACACTGGGCTAGTGTGGGAAGAAGAGGAGGAGGGAAAGGCCCCTCTAATACATTTCCTTTTGAAAACAATTATTGTCTAGCCTAGCAGATATTAAAGTATTGCCCACATCTAAGCCGGAAGTTGGTCTTAAAAGTAGAACCTTCAGGAACCCCCATCTCTCTGCTGCAGCTTCATTTACTTCATTTATTCCTCCCATTCTGAACTCTTCTTTGCATCGTGGACAAAAGTTATCAGTAAGGAATTCCAAGGACAATTCAGGCATCAACGTCCTCAATCCGGCCTGAGCTTCTCCTGCAAGTAAAGTTCAGGTAACGAGCACTGCAAAAAATCTGAGGAGCTCACCCTCCCCTGTCAGGTTTTACCCTTTCCTACCTCCGAGCCGCTGCCCACACGGCTTGGACTGCGGATGCCCTGACCTGCACTTCATTAACTCTCGAGGCACAGTCCTGACATCTTGCCCACGCAAGAAACCTTCTTCACCACCCCGTCTCCCTTACTAATGATTCCCACCCCAGATTCCACTGCACCGCACCTGCACCCAAAGAATAGGGTGCTTTGTGCGTGTTAATTCTGTTTCACGCTTATCCGTTCATCAGTTACTCCCAGCAGGTATATTTAGCGAGTGCCTAGTACGCTGCATGTTTCCAGCTATGTGCTATTGCTAACACATAACACAGCCCCTTCTTCGAGGAGCTCACAATCTCAAAGAACAGGCAAAGAAAGTAACAGTCACAATATAATACGACAGGTGTACAGAGTCACACAGGCTCAGGACAGGAATAGGAGAAGAACTCTAGGGAAGACTTGGCAAAGGAGGCAACCTTGAACTGAAGCTCCAAGGACAAAGGGAAGACTCCAGAAAATAAGGAAGACGGGGCATTCCAGGCAGAAGGAATTGAGCGTGTAAAGGCCTATAGGTCTTGAGAAGGGGACATGGTGGGGGAACTTCTGTGCATCTGTTTTCTTTCCACTTTGGGAATGTTAGACCTTTCAGAGAAAAAGAAGACCCATGTCTGGCTCTTCTCAGTCCTATCTCAGCATCTAGTACTGTTCCTTTTGAACAGGAAGTGCTACGTAATGTTTGAGGGAGGAAGAGAGGGAGGGAGAAATAAATACGGTAGATGCTCAATAAATGTTCAATAAATGAATGAATGTGGCTAATTCATAACATTCACATAGGATTCATCCTGCAAACAGAGGGTTTCTTATCTGATCGTCATTAAATCTTTTTTTTTTTCTTTGTATTTCCATGAGCCATTTACCAATGTTTAAATGAAGTATCAAATTGTTTGGAGGGTTACTGTCTGACAGAATAAATTGCAGAGAAGACTTAATTTGCAGTATGGTTCAATACAGCCAATTAAATGCAGTATGGATTAGAAAGTCATCTGCAGATTTTAACATTAGATTTTTATAAAGAACAGATTCTACTCCATTTAGCCTTCATGTTATTATATGGTGGGTCTCTCTCTCTCTCTCTCTGTATGTGTGTATGAGATTGTGTGCTTTCCTGAGGTAACAGGAAAAATACCCACCAGGATTTATGTGAGCTAACAAAAAAAAAAAAAAAAAAAAACAAGACAAAAAAGCAGATAAACAGATAGACACAGAACAAAAATAGATACATGAAAAATACACTACTTCCCACCACAGGCAATTACAGTGGTTAAAAGCTCACAAGACAAAGGGAGGCCCAGGCTCATTATAAAGGCTTTTCTCTTTTCTAGCATATTTTTGGATGTGTTTGCTGCCTGGCAGTGCCAGTGAGGCTGGGAGGAACTGCTGTACCAGCCCCCAGGCTCCCCGATATCAAATGCTAAATGGAGCAGGTCAGAGGGAATTGTTCCCTGGGTTGACATCGTGATGTCTTCTAGAAGGTTTAACTCAAGGACAAGACCGAATTTCCGAATAACCTTGCCTCTAGCTGAAGAGGCAGCGTGGTAACAGGGAACCGACACGGACTCTGGAGCCGGAGAGAAATGCAATTGAGACCTGAGCTCTACCACTTACAAGATGCATCACTTTGGGCATATCACGCTAACTTTCTGAGAATTCCTTTCTCTTTCTGTATAATATAAATAATGTTATGGAACCCAAAATATTGTTGGAAATATCGCTTCATGTAAAATTCATCAGATAGATACGAGATGGCATTTTCTCTTAGGAGGATAAAAAAATAAATACTCAGTGATCACCAAATTGCGGGGAAATAAATATTTTCCTGGGGTCCTGGTTTGCCACATGTAACACAGAAGTAATAACGGTATCTGTCATGGTGCTGCTATGAAGATTAATGAATTAGTGCATGTGAACGAAGATCAATGAATTAGTACATATAAATTGCTTGGGCCAGTGCAAGGCACCTGGGGAGACTTTTGATAACTGTCTATCATTATGAGTATTTTTGTTATTGGTGGAAGTGTGATGATGTGCAACATTTCTGGAGGGCTGGTTGATTATGTTTCCAAGCCTGTAAGAGATGAATAAACTGACCTTATGAGTCCTCTTTCATTATTTATCCAGAAATAATGTAACATGTGGGCAAAGAGTTGGATACAGAATATTCTCTGCAATGCCCTTAGAATATTCTCTGCCATGCTGTTAAGAGTCGTAAAAAGTTAAAAACGTCCAAAATGTTGAGTATAACTGCCTGGTTAAAGAAAATCCTTTTTTCTATACGATGAAATAGTATACACTACTGAAAAATCATCTTCTACATCATTTTTGTATGAAAATACGTTCACAATATCCTGTTGAATTGGGGGAAAAGCATGTTACTAAATAGTATATTCAATATAATCCTGTTTTTGAAAAAAAAAAAAAAATTGCATATCCCTTATAGGGCTCTCCCTTACCAGTGATTCTAAAAATCTGACTTTTTTCTTACTTATGCTAATTTTCTCTACAATAAATATTTTATGTAATACCCACTCTGTTGTCCTGGGTAGACTGCCATGGTGTCATAGCAGCTCGTAGCAAACCTCAAACTTCTGGGTTCAAGGGATCCTCTTGTCTTAGCCTCCCGAGTAGCTGAGACTATAGGCACAGGCCACCATGCCTGGCTAGGTCCCCTCCCCCTATTTTTAGTAGAGACAGTGTTTCTCTTTTGCTTAAACTGGTCTTGGACTCCTGAACTCAAGCAATCCACCCACCTCGGCCTCCCAGAGTGCTGGGATTATAGGCATGAACCAGGGAGTCCAGCTAGTAATTATTTTTAAATGACTAATTTGAATGAATGAATCTGTCAACAGTATTCTTGGTCCAGGTCTGTCCCTGGCTTCTCCTCCAACCCCACTGGGTCTATGTCTGTTTCCTTCTCTCAGCCGTTGTTTCCTCAGCAATTAAAAGGTGAAGGTGGGATTAAATAAATACTCATGGCCTTTTTCACTCTCAACATTTAATTCCCTCTAAAAAATTTATAGTAGGACAACAGCTATAAAAGACAGCTTCTTCTTAACAGCTTGCTAAACATATGTTACGCGCACACAGAGATCTGGGAAGCTGTGCATGTCCCTGCCTAAAAATAGGAAGAGACGCTAGTTAACCAGCTGAGATCATCTTAGACCTGTGATTTGGGCTTAAATTTGTCTAACAGGATAAGTGGAACCAGGTGTGCTTAATCAATTAGCAATCACCAAAGTGACAGCGAAGCAGGTTTCTGCCCAGGAGAAGCAAAAACCACCTTCAATAAGGAAACTGGCTGCAGTGTTAGTTTCCTAACGCTGGGGTTCAATCAGAATCCATGTCCCAAGATCAAGAATGTGGCCACAAAGCCATGGAAAGGCTCAAGGCCTTCTATCATACTACACGGCTTCTGGAAACGGGGACAGGATAAGCACTGTGGTGGGTGAGACTGGCTGTCCTCTCTCATTTAACTCACATCCCTTCCCCAAAGTGCTTAGATGTTAGGGTACACTAGGCCCTGGAGATGCTGAGAAGGGTAGGATGGAGTCCTGGTTCTTAAAAGCTGGCTTTGTGTGTGTGTGTGTGTGTAAGGGGGAGGCCTTGTTTGGTAAATAGTGAGAATAGTTTGTATATTGTGATGTCCTGCCCCCATTTCCAGAAGGCATGTAGTATAATAAAAGGGCTTGAACCTCTGCATGGCTTTGTGGCCATAGGCAAGTTACCTTATCTCATTGAGCCTTTGTTTCTTCACCTGTAAGATGGGAATGTTGCCTTAACCTGCCTAACAGAGTATCTGCTGGATGGTAGGCTCTTAGCACTTAAAATGGGATGTTCCCAGGCAACTGGGTCTTAAGGTTCTCATTCTAACGACTACATTCTTTAGTCTTCAAGCACCAGGAGTGTTTTTTTATTACAAAGCTTTCCTTGGAGCTGATAAATAGTCTTGGTGTGGCCAAAGGGGAGTGAGAAAGGAAGCCGCTGGGAAGTTGCCAGATAAAGTGCTGAGAGTCAGAGTTTCAGACTTCATGGTGTCACGTAAGAACCCGGATTCTGTGATTCTTGGAAATTTAACACTGTAGTTGTAGAAATCAGTCCCCTTCGTTGCTTAAGACTTTTTGAGTTTTCTATCACTTGCAATCAAGAGATTTCTGAGCAATAAAATAATCATCAGTATCTCTATCTTAGAAGGAAACTAAGGTGGAGAATGAAGGGACCTGTCCAAGGAATAGGAGGCTGAGGTGGCCTTTCAGCAAGTCTCAGAAGTGTGTGCCCACTTTATTGGGAGTAGTAATTAATACTGGAACTGTAATTTTGAAATTGCTTTTGGTATGCATTAGGATAAAGGTAAACATATTGTCATTAGAAAGACATATTTTCAGTAAAAGAAAATTGAGACACAGATATAAAGAAGTTAAATAACCCTGTAACGTTAAATTCGAATCGGAAGTATCAATACAAACTTGTGATTTAAAAAATGCATTCCTAGCACCGTTTCCAGAAAGGGCCTAGAAGCCAGGAAACAGTAGTTACCACCTCAGAGCACACAGAATGTTACTAATCTATTGATCTCTTAACCCATCTAGAGAGAGAGTCACAGAAAGCAAATATTACAAAAGGTTAAGTTGTAGAATTATCCTTTGAAATTTTCTCTGTGTTTGAACATTTTCCTGATAACAAGTAGAAAAAAAAAAATTAAATCTTAGCACGCTCTTTTCTCTACCCCCTCTGCCTTTCTCTGAAAACAGGGAAAACCAAGATGTGTAACACACAATGACTTAATGGAAAGCAGGCCGCAGAGAAAGGACTTCATCACGGCTACCCCAGTCAACCATCGGCTCCAAACGTAAGAGATGGTTAAGAGCAGAGAAAGGACTTCATCACGGCTACCCCAGTCAACCATCGGCTCCAAACGTAAGAGATGGTTAAGAGGACACACGTGCTTAGACACACTTAAAGTTAGAGCTGCCACTGTCCTTTGTCCCATCTCTCATTCCCCTGGTCAGCATGGATAAACATCAGTCCGGAACCTTCTATCTTCAACAACATTTTTAAAAGTTCAGGATGAATAAATACAGGAACAATTTCTACCTCTGAATCCCTGGGATGGCAGGAGAATCCAAAACTTGGAGGATTCTCTAACCATGTATAAAGATTCAGACCTAATTTTCATTATATTAAAAAAGAGGGTACTATTGGAGCATTCCTACCATGTACGAGGCACTGAGCTAGGAATTCTATCCATATTTCCCCTCATTTTCACTCACCCAACCACCTTATAGATGACTTCCTCTACTTTTACTGTTGAGGTAATAGAGACCCAGGAGGGTTAAGGAATTTGTTAAGGTCACACAGCTGATAAGACAGACCCTGGATTGCTGCCAGGTGCGGCTGCCCCCACCCTCCAGGCAGCCTCCATGGACCCGAACACTGTTTTAAATATGTTTTAATGGCCTATATTTCCATTCTCCTAAAATTCTTATTTTTATTTCTGTTTCTTTCTGCATGAAGAATCCTAATAACCATTGTAAGTGTTTTGTAATATAACCAATGATTTCGACATTTTAGCTCATGGTGTAAAATTATCGTAGCACAGAGGTAAATGAGTGTGGTTGAATGGAAATGAAACTGTGTTTTGTCACAGTCTCTGCAGAAACAAGGTCATTATATTTAATGGAAAATGACTTTTTTTGTGTGTTGGAACCAGTCTGAAATTAACCTAGGCCTTGGTCAGTTACGAGGCAGAAACTTACCTCCCAAAATGGGGAAATGACAAAAAACCAGCCAAGGGAGGGAATGTTGGGTCAGGAGAGGCTGGGACTCCATCTTCACTGGTAAACTGAGATGGATAGCAGGTGGTGGTTGTGGCAAATAATGGATTCTCAGGGTGCTGAAAAAAGACAGGATTTCGGCTAGACGCAGGGCAGTGCCTGATACTCGTATCTGTTATGGGCCACTTTTGTTACCTTGGACATATCCCCTAATTACTTTGAACCGTAGCATCCTCATCTATAACTTCACTATATGGTGGTGAGAATTAAATATTATCATGCTGGTAAAGTTCTTCGCGTTTCTCCTGGAACATACGGGTGCTTCGTAAGTGGTAGCTACTCTCCAGCTCAAAGATTGTTACCCAAATTGTCACAGTTACATGTTCAATCACGGTCCCATATGCTGAAGTCCTAACACGAGCACCTTGGAAAATGACCTCATTTGCAAAGTCACTAAGGGTATATTGGATTACGAGGAGAGGGGACCCTTAATCTAATCTGATGGGTGTTCTTATAAAAGAGGGAAATTTGGACGTGGACTCATGATCACAGGCAATGTGATACGAAGATGACGTATCGATAAGCCAAAAAGTACCAAGACTGTCAGTGAACCCCTGAAAGCTGGGGCTGAGGCAGGGAAAAGAGTCTCCTCCATCAAACCCTTGAAAGCTCCCCGCCCCACCTGCAGGCACGTCAATCTGAGACATTGAGGCTCTACACACAGGGCGTCCCCAAAGTCACCCATAAAGTTACCAGACACAGGGGAAAATGGGAAACTGTAGTTAAATAAATGTACCTTGACTCACACCATATTCATTACCAAATACTCACCAAATATTCTCTATGTGTAAAATTCTGTAATAAATATTCTGTAAATACAGGCAAATATGATTACAATTTCCTATTTTCCTTACGTACGGAGACTTTATGGACCACTTTTGGGACACCCTATAGAAGTGAGAGAAGTCATTTGTTTTTTCAGCTGCCCAGGGTGTGGTACTTTGCTGAAGCTGCTTTGACTCAGTGGTGACACCAAGATCAGAAAAAAGTGACAGCCAACTAAATCCCACCTAGGTAACTCATCCTATCTGCATTCCTTCTGTGACCCTTAATTTTCCCATCCATAAAATGAGGGAGCAACACTGATCCCCTCCAGCTTTGCTCTATTTCTGGGGGCAGAGTAGGACGCCCTCTTGCCTTCCTATTACAGACAGAGCTAGCTACTTAACGCAGATGCGTGCAGTGCAGAGCAGCACCACGGAACATATAGCTGCATCTATCCAATTATTCCCACTTAGCGCTGTGCAGAACCCCCCCAATACACCACCAAACCACTGAGGCGGTGGGCTGAGCTCTCTGAGTACAAGGATCAATTGTTTCTCTTCCACTAATTGGTCCCATGATTGTTAGGCTGTTGCCTTGGAAAATGAACTGCCAGTAAAAGAAATTAGTGCACCATTTCCCCCTTTCTTGAAAAAGCGCTGCCCAGTAGCCAGCTCCCCTCCAACTCACCCTAGGATCTCAGAAGGCAAAACGGATATGAATTAAATTCTCAGTTCTACCATTTTTTTCTGCTGGAGAGATGAGAAAACTGTGGGGGTAAGCCACTGGGCTGAATTCTCAGTCAGTGGGGAAGTTCAGGCTGACAGCCAATCTGACGCCAGCTCATGCCCATTTTGCTACGTGGGATCGTCTCTGTAGGGCTGTGATCATTGGGCTCTGCCCAGCTGTCTTCCCTCTTGTGTCTCCTTCCTGGCATGTATCATCATGCCTGTGCCAGACTTGCAGGCAGCTGCACTGACAGAGGGCAGATGTAAGGAAGCATGGCTAAGCCACTGGGTGCCTTATGTATCAAATACTTCCCCTGTTGGTGCCGCTCTGATGTGACCCCAGGACTCAATTCTAGTAAGACGGTATCTGTGTCAGGCACTGGGCTGGGCCCTGGGGATGGCAAGACAGAGCCAGCAAGATCCTTGCCTTTGAGGAGTCCACACTCTGTGACGGAAAAGGGAGGTCAGGTCAAAGAAATGCATTCCTTTTCTTTCTAGTGAAAAGCACAGTTGGTAAGTACCCTTTTATTTACACGATTCCCTGGCTAATATATGGTTCCTCCTCTAGACTGTGGAGATCAGCAAAGCAGACCGGTGCTAGTCGTGTCTCCCCACGGCATCCCAGCCCCTAGCAGAGGTGTTGGACACTTGTGGTGGAGGTGGAAGTGGTCAGAAATGATTATTTGAATGAATGAATGGACATTATGTTCATGCAATAATAAAGGTAAGGGCTGGACATGGTGGTTCACGTCTATAATCCCAGCACTCTGGGAAGCCGAGGCAGGTCGGTTGCTTAAGGCTGGGAGTTCCAGACCAGCCTGAGCAACAGTGAGACCCCGTCTCTACTAAAAATAGAAAAAAGTAGCCGGGCATTGTTGTGGGTACCTATAGTCCCAGCTACTAGGAGGCTGAGGCAAGAGAATCACTTGAGCCCAAGAGTTGGAGGTTGCCGTGAGCTGTGATGCCGTGACACTCTACCAAGGATGGCAACATAGGACTCTGTCTCAAAAAAGAAAATGAATTAAAATAAATAATAATAAAGGTAAGCATAGGGCAGGAATGGAGGCCTGAAGTGACTAGATTAGTAGGCATTGACTAGATAAAAATCAGTGACCATGGCAGTGCTGAGAACCAAGAAGTTCTAGCCAGAGGGGTAACAGAGAATTGTGGGACTATAAAACAGCGTGTTATATGGGGAGCTGCACTCAGCAAGGGGTGATGAGACCATAAAACGTTAGGCAGAGAGTGGCAGTCTTTGAAGGTGACAAGCTAGGCAGGGGCCAGGGAATGCAGAATTTTGAAGGCCAGGTTAAAAAGCTGGAGTGGTTGAAAATTGGCAATGCCCTTCTAATTGACCTGCTGTTAATCATGGCTGAAGCTGAGCCTTCCTGAGCTTCAAGCACAGCCCTTCCTCAGGCTGGAGGATGGGCAGCTGGGTGCCAGTGGGCTTGGGACTATCCTGTGTCTCTAACAGCCGCGGGGACAATCAGCTGAAGAGACAGGGAGGGTGGTTCATAGGTGGCTACAGGTGAACTCAGCTTTCCCTGCAGGAGGGGAGGTCCAAGGGCCCTGGCCAGACTGCAGTTGGACTTGGGCAACCATTTTTTCCCCCTGGGTTGTAAAAGTATCAAACTGTCAGGTCTGGAGACAGTCTAGCAAAATGTTTGTGAGCTGAGGATGAATCCTGCCTTCCCTCATCACCTAACCCTTGCTTCCTGACCTGCAATTCATGACCCATAGAAATTCATTCCAAGTTTTTTAGCAACAGGGGACCCAGCAGAGGCAGTGGTGATGGCAGTGTGCCTTTTTGTTTAATTAGCTGCACCAGTGGTTTTTGGCGACAATTCGGTGTGTTTCCCTGCTTTCTAATAGAAAGAGGCTGGGAGCCTAAGTGTGGTAAGTGCCCATTAGCAAACTAAAATGGGTTATCACATGGACTAACCCCTGTTCGCTTTTTGAAATTTTTCACTTCCCCAACTCTGCTCAAATCCCTGCCATCCCCCTCCCCTCTCCCTCATCTTCCCTTTAAAATGCCTAGTCACTTCTGCACAAATCCGAATAGAGCTCAGCTATTTCCCCTACCATGGTGGTTACTGAATATAGTCTGTTTCACCATATTAACTAATGTCCAGCAGTGTGCATCTGTGACACTGCACAGGCTGTAACAGTCTCCACCTACTGCTCAAAGTGCAGGCCCTGGGCCGAGGCACTGTGTGCACTACCTCAACTATTGTGATCCTGGAGTTTGAGGCAGTCTAGGGCAGTGAAGCACAGTGGTTAAGAACACAGCCCCCAAGAAATGTCAAATGCCTGAGGTGACAGATGCATGCCCCAGTTACTCTGACTTGATTAACTCACACTGTATACCTGTACCAAAACATCACACAGACCCTATAAAGAGAGGAAACTATGTGTACCCATAATGATACTTAAAATAAAAATAAAAAATAAAATAAAAAGAACACAGGCCCAAAAGTTCAAGGTCAAAGCCTGGTCTTCCTACCCATAATCTGTAGGACTATTACAGGAATATTACATAATATTGTAGGAATATTATGTATTCCTACATAAGCTGTAGGAATATTACAGCTGCACTTACCCTTTTTGTGACTTTGCTTTCTCATCTGCATAATGGGAATAATTGTTTCTACCTTGTAGAACTGTTATGAGAATGATATGCACCCCTGAGTGTATCTACGCACAGGATGTATTCGCACATTGTGTAACAGTAGCAGATGAGGATGTTACTGAGTCCTCCCGACACAGCAGACCCCCATGTGGGACCACGAGGGGACATGGCCGCGAGAAAGAAGCACTTGCAGCTCTGGGTTCAACTTAGAAGAAACGAAAGCTGGCTTGAGACTGCTATAAGGCCGTCTTTGTATCAGAATGGGATGAGGGCAAAGTGATGGGAGTTGTCAAGTTTTGAAATGAATAATAAGATGCCTTCAGAGTGAGGCATGTAAAACAGGTGAACTAAAAATACAGCCGGCTCCAGGAGCATCTGGGAAGAAGGATTAGCAAGGCAGCTTTAATTGCAGGAGAACAAAGACCCCTGCAGATGGGAATGTTTCTCTCGCCAGTTGCACCTGCAAACAGGTAAGTGCAAGGATGAGAACATAAGGTATTTATTCTGAATGCCTTCTCCCCAGTTCAGGAAATTAATTCCCAAAGGCAGGCATCTAGCAATTTCCCATCATTTGGATTCCATGGGAAACCTTGAGGGATTTGGCCCATTTGGGGAGGGAGAGGAGGCATTTTTGGAGTCCTTTCCTCCCACGTGCCTGATGGTTTTCTTACAGACCAGGTTTAATTCTCATTACAATTCAATGAGGAAGGTTTTATTATTATTTATTTGACACAGAAGGACACTGAGTCTCAGAGAGGTGAAGCTGCAGACCTAAGTTCAAACACCTAGACAGTGGAAGTCCTGGGATAGAACCCAACTTCCAACCCCTGACTACCTAATTCCCAAGTTCAAGAGCATGATGACACATTACTTCTTACATGTTTCCTCTGTTAACTGTCCTTTAAATTGAAGTATGTCTTGTAAAATACTGACAAACTATCTTGACTTCCATCTACCCTCACATCCACCCATCTACCCATCAATCTATCCCTCCATCCATCCTTCCCTGTTTTGATAAAACTTTCCCATTGCTTCCGTAGGCCCACGGCATGTAAGAGAGACACCTCATTGTAGCCTTCCAAACTCTTCAGTATCTAACAGTTAACAAACGCTTTATGGTTACAAGCTATAGGTGCAAAGTGTTTCATGGCTTTTAAAGCTCCAGCTGAGGTATCTCATTCATTATCCTGTTTTATTATCGCCATGATAAAAATTCGGAAGTTACATAGCTCAGAGAGGCTAAGTACTCTTTCCAAAGTCACATCAAATAAGCAACGGAACGGACATCAGCACCCTCGAGGATCTTCTGATTCACAAGTTCCAGCTCTTTATATCATCTTGATAGAAGGAGTTATGCACAGAAGAACATGGACATTGGAACAAGGTTCAAATCCTGGCCTTGCGCTGACCAGCTATGTGGCCTTGGGGAAATATTTATCCTCTCTGTGCCTCAGTTTTCTCATCTGTGACAGGAGGATAACAAAAGTACCTCCGTCACGGTGTCGTGGTGATTAATAGCTGCTGATACTCAGTTCACTTAGTAAACCCAATAAGCATCACTTAAGTGTTACGTTTTTCTTTATTTGTTTGGGGTTTTTTTGAATATGCACCATCTCCCTTTGGATGGAAATCTTCCTGCAGTTGGGAGGAGCTGGCTAAGAAGGGGGAGGGTGAGGATTTGAACCCAGACAAGACATCATGTTGAAGTAGGCACGGCCCCTGCTTCTGAGACGAGGCACAGGGTGTAGTAAGAGCCACACACCTGCACTCTGAGGATAAGGAGAAACATTTAGAAACTATAAATTTAGTTTTCTATCCTCACAAAATAAAAATAATACAACAATTAAAAATCCTTCCCAGCATCCCCTGCCTTTATTTATTTTTTTTAAGTTCATAATGTCCTCAGATACATAACACTTTATTATTGTGTTAAACCATGAGCATTATTTTTATGGTTCCTCCAATCTTTTGTTACCCTGCAGATAGAAATCTTTGGTCATGGTCTCTAGACCAATCTTCCTTGTAAAATTTTCCACTTGCTTTTAGTCCTACCCCGCCTTTATTTTTAAATCTAGGTACAGGAGAGAAACAGCTGGGAGGGGATGGAAGGGAAGGCTGGCTCGTATTTTTTTGTAGAAGAAAAGGAAGAGAAGGTTCAAGGCCTGATAAGATAATGAAAAGATCCAGACAGACCTGAGCTGAAACAGCAGCTCTGCCACTGCACAGCTGTGTGGTGTGTTCTGGTGCAGACCAGAGCTGGCCCTGCGTCCTGACACCGGAGAGAATGACAGTCCGGCCCTGGGGCCAGGTGCAGGCAGAGGAAGGAGGCTCCCTGTGTATCACAGGGGTGTGCCTAAGGTTGAGAGCCTGGGACCTTAGTGCAGTGGAAGAGAAAACATTCCCCTGGTCAGAGGAGCTGCCCTGTTAGCTCTGAGCCTTCTCCACATCAGAAATAACGAATCAGCCTATAAGGCAATGATGCTAATAATCATTGAACCCAGTTGCAAACTAATGCCTGGAATCCAGGCCTCCAAAGTCACCTTGTCCCAGCACTGGAGCATCTCTGTTTATCTGACCTATAATGTGAGACCCAGAAGTCTTAATTCCTTCATTTAAAAAAAAAAAAAAAAATGGAAAAGGCTGGGCATGGTGGCTTACACCTGTAACCCCAGCACTCTGGGAGGCCGAGGTGGGTAGATTGCCTGAGCTCACAGGTTCGAAAGCAGCCTGAGCGAAAGCCAGACCCCCATCTCTAAAAATAGACAGATGTTCATTGTGGCAGGTGCCTGTAGTCCCAGCTACTCGGAAGGCTGAAGCAAGAGGATTGCCTGAGCCCAAAAGTTTGAGGCTGCTGTGAGCTATGACCCCATAGCACTCTACCAAGGGCAACAAAGTGAGACTCTATCTCAAAAAAAAAAAAAGAAAAAAGAAGAAAGTAATAAAATACAGTAGCTCCTCCATAGTTGACCACCTTCCTACACTGACCACATGTCCATAAGTGGACCTAGTTTTCACAGACAGGACATGCACCACGTGTACTCAGCGGAAGTCCCTGATGTTGACCACCTTCCTGTATGGAGGAGTTTGTCACAATCCATGCTACAACGTGGCGGTCAACTCACAGAGGTCCTACAGTGCTCTCCTGGCAGGGTGATGGTCAGGAATAACAGGGACAAGCACACGAGCCCCATCAGCAGAAGCTTCCCGTAAATGTGGTGGTGAAGGCATGTGGGTCTGCAAGTAACCAGCCTGACCTGGGCACTCTGTCACTCCAAGGATCCCCAGTTTCAGGCTGTCAAACAGGGGTAAGAATCTACACGCTGTGAACTTGTGAGTTAAGTGAGAAGGCCTCTGTGAGTACACTGGAGAGGGCCCAGCGTGTCACAGGAGCAAGTGCGCACAGTCTGGGACTTGATACCGTAAACTCTCATGTTTCCTCTTTTTTCCTATGTATCTGAGCATAGTTCCTTTCACTTTTCCGTCCCTTCAATAATAGTTCCTGAGTCCCTGAGACCAGCCAGGGGCTTAGCAGGGCAGCTGTGGCTGTGTCTCCCTTTATAGGCCACAGTCAGCTTACAAACCTCACAGCATCCTTTCTTCTTCTTGAGTCCTATTCAACTCCTTTATGGCTTTCCATACATACGTGGTGACGATTCACTTCCTAAAAGCACCTACAGAGGTCAGAAGGCCCGAGGCCAGACTGGATGCAGGCAGGAGAAGGGGGAACTTTGGACGTAATAAAACCAGAGTCTGCCAGTCCTGTCCCGAAATTTCCATTAAACATATACTTCCTTGGGATGGTGGGAAGGATTACAGTTGGGTGACTTTTTATGTCTCCTAAAATTTTCTGGAACTGCTGTCAGAGCGTGTGAACTCTGGGTAGATGCCCAGCCCCTGGAGGACCTCGTCCTACACTCTGCTCTATCCTGGCTCTCACCCCAGCATGCCAGGCTGGCAGGACGCAGAGGCCCTCCAGGCCAGGCCAGCAGGAGTCAGAAGGCAGGGTTCTGTGGATCAGGCCTCTGAGACTTAGACGACCGTCACTGCACTACTTCTGTGCCACTGCAAAGGAAGCTGCCCACATGCCTCCTTCTCTTGCTCTGAATAATCTGTGCTCCGTGTCCTCACGGACATCGACTTCCTTGCTTTTGACCTTGTACTCCTGTTAAAAGCCCTCCTTTGTCTATTGCTTGTGAAGACTGGCTCACAACTTCCTCAACTACTGAAATTCAGGTTCCCCTCCAGGCTGGGCTAATTTAGTTGCTTCTGAGAAAACTCTTGTACCCCTGCATGAGTTTATTTGGAATGTTTCAGCAAGACTAAGGGTTCAGGACAAAATTCCACCTTTGGCAGGTGCTGTTGAAAAATCTGGGGTGGGGGTGCTACCTCTTCATAGGCGGTGGGACTTTGCCTCCTGCCCTGGATTCACCTGAAGGTTCTGGCTTCCTAGTGTGGGCAACTTAGACAGAGGTCCAGTGGGCTCCTTATGCTGGATCTGAGAGCTGGAGGAGGTAATTCCGGTCCTTTGGGCAGGTCTGGAGAATTTGCACAGCTATCAGCAAAACGCTCTGCTACTTTCTGGTTGTCTGGATTTGGCAGGAAATTTTACCTTTCTGAGTCTCAGCTGCTTCTCTGGGGTGAGGATTAACGGGGTGTCATATGAATAAAGTTCCCACCAGATGGCTGGTACACAGTGGGGACTCAACACCCTTCATCACAGTCAAGGAGGAGGACGTTCTAGGGTGGGCGGGAACCAGCATGATTGGAAGCTGAGAGGCTTCCAATGTATGTATTTTTCCTATGTATCTGAGTGTAGTTCCACGTGCGAGGCGGGACCTCAGGCGTGAAAGGACTGAGTGGAGCTAATAACACTGGGTGGTGGACTGCCACCATCATGGATAAAAACAAATCAAAGGGGGCCCTGAATGCCAGGGTGAGGATTTGGGACTTGATGTACCAAGGACAGCAACATACAAGTAGTATGTCAAATAAGAGACAGCAAAAGCCCTCTGAAAACTGTGGCAGATACAGGCAGGAATAATGCTTCCCAACACAGTAAACGCAGTGGTACTGATGCCAGTAAAGATGAAAGTGAGAATGATCCGCATCGTACCAAGAGAGCTGATGCCACTGGCTGAATCCTTCCTTCCCGCCGTCAATCAACACACTAAGCACTTGGCTGGGCTGTAACACTCGAGCCTCATAACAAGCCTACGGGATAGACACTATTATTACCTACAGTTAACTGATGAGGAAATTCGAGCAAAGAGAAGCTGCCCTTGTCCTTTGTTCAAGATCAGCTGGAAATGTAGTAGAGCTGAGGTTTCTACCCAGGCCTTCCTGGCTCCAGAGCCCATGGGTTTTTCCAGATCCACAAAGCACATCAATTTCCTATCTCCAACCTCTTCCTTAAAAGCTTACTGCTCATTCTTCCCTGGCTCCTTTCTGAAAGGCCTAAAATAAAAACACACGAGTCCTATAATAGATACCTTCACTGCAAGAGATATAATTAAACTCCCCATTTCAAGCAAAGGAACTTGCAGAAAAATTAAATCCAACAAAAGAAAAATTCAGTATCCCAGCCGCATCTTATATAAAAATGAAGCCTGTGTGTCTGCTCCACACACCCCCCCTTCCTGACAGCGTCACTTTCTACCACGTCCCCCTCAGGGGCTTGGACTCCCGGGGCCCTGGAGAACTCAGTGCACAGGTCACCTTTTTGTAGGTGACCACCGGCTGATGTCACTCCTCTCAGTTAATCCCCAGCTTGTCATCCTTTCTCAGCTGCCTCCTCGCACTTATTGCCTCTGAAACTAATTTGTTTATTTACTGTATCCTTATTTATAGTATTGACTGCTTTGTTCACTCTTACATCCAGTGTCTTGAATCCTTAGCTGACCAGTATATATATCCCTTGAATAAGTAAAACCCCTATTTGTCCACCAAAGCTTAGCTCAAAGCACCCTCCCCAAAAGCTGGAATCCCTTTCTTTGAGCTCCCATAACACTCTCCTAACCTATCTCATTGTTCACCCATTTTTATTTTGATTATAAATGTTTCTTGCCTGTTTCTCCAGCCCAAGGAGGCAGAGGTAATGGGACCCTTTAATTATATTTCCTCAGTGCTGAAACTACTATCTGGCAATGAGTAGGTGTTAGACAAATGTTTGTTGAATGTTCAGGTAGGTGAATGCATGGATGAATGAGTAACTAAAAGGGACAAAGAATGAACAGTGATGTATTTTCAGTTGCAGAAATTAAAATTTATAAACACTATCTGATACATATTACCCCTGAAGACCTGCAGCTTCATCTATTAAGATAGGCGAGGTTAATCACGAAATGCCAGTGACTTGGAACAACAAATGTTCATCTTTCATTCAAGCTATGTGTCTACCCCGGGCTGGCAGGAGCTCTCATGCAAAAAGTTGCACCAGGCCCAGGCTGATGGATGTTTCTCCATTATGACTGATGGGCTTGTGGTTGTGCAGACAGGAGAAGAAGCTGGAGGGTCACATCTGATGCTTTGGCCTAGAAGAGATAGATGTCACTCAAGTTCATAGGCGGATGGCTATGATGCCTCACAGGGCTCCTGATCGTAAAAGCTGGAATTACGGAAGTCCATGGTTGGAGGTAGTAGCAAAGGTCTCTTCTGTGCTTGGAGATGACAGAACTCCTAAAGGCCCATGCAGCACTAATGCTTTGCGTACTCTAGGTCTTGAGAAATGTCCCCCAGCCTACTTTATGGATTAATTCATCATTGCCTAATTTTCACATATTTATCAAAGACATGGTGAATCACCAACTGGAGCTTTACTTTTTTTTTACTTCAGCGTTGATGTAACTTCAACCTACAGAGGGAAAAATTTCCATTTTGATGATTATTTATTGAGGGTAAATATAGATTCTCTCAGATGTTTGAAATAACAACATTTATTGACTATCTACTTGTGCCAGTGTGGTGGGTTTTTATGTAATATCTAATCCTCACAACAGTGCTGTGATAATATTACAGTTCTAAGTCTACAAATTCAGAAACTGGAACTCAGAGGGATTAAGATTCTTATTCAAAATCGTATAACTCACAAGCGTTCACCTGGAACTTGAACTCAAGACTATATAAACACAGCTCACCCATTACCATCTCCTTGGAGCTGAGCATGTCTAGAGGGCAGAGGAAAGGAACCGGTGGACTAACTCGCTCCATTATTTCTTTGATCAAACATTCTATGAAAACATTTTATAAGCTGCCATGGAAAAAAGAAAACAAGCTGTACCATATGAAAGTGCCTGATTTATCCTGCATAAATTATGACTTGATTCCTTATTGAAAAAGATCCGAGAAGAAAAATGGAGGACAGTAAACAATGTTCCTCTAGGGTTACTATTCTGCCAGACTATGAAGCCAAGCTGGGGCCCATTTAGAGACCGAAATAATAATCTACAAAAATTGGGGCAATTCTTACACACTAGATAGATCTAATCTGGACTGCCCCAGGGATCGTATTATTTGAGAAAGATGGAGCTGAGTACTTTCTGACCTGTGCTATTTCTTGGCTGCATGGCCTGGAATACAATTATTTTATTTTTCAGAGACTTAGTGTCCCCATCTGTAAAACTGGGTTGAGAGAGCCGAGGTAGAAGAATGGTTAATACTGGGCGCCCTGCAGCCAGTTTTCAAAATGGACTCGTTGGTCTATTCAGTTATTCAATCAATAAATATTTACTGAGGACCTAATAAGTTTCAGAAACTGTTAGGTGCTGAGGATACAAAGATGAGGAAAAACAAACACAGTTGTGCTTATGCTGTTTGTAAGACAAAATATGTGATGTCTCCAAGCCCCAGTTTCAGCATTTGTAAACTGAGGATAACAGGACTGGTTTAATGAGATGCTGCACGTGGTACTTAGCACAACAAAAGCAGCATTCAGAGAAAGTCAGCTGTGGTTAGCAGCAGGGACAGGGGCTGCAGGGGCCGCAGTAAGGAGCTCAGTTCCAAGAACATCCCGGGGACTCGGTAAATGTTTGCTGAACAATAAATGAATAAAATGTTTATACCAAAGATAGTACAATAAAGATGTAGTTTCTCACAAGAAATCAACTGACGAACACTTTATTTAATTCTTACTGCTTCTGGGGTTCTGGAATAGGAAAAGTTTCGGGGAAACTCGAAGATATTGAAGACCTGACCCTATCTTCAAGGAGTTGTCAGACGAAAGTGAAAACAGAGTCACGAGTGGCCAACTCAACATAATTCTGACACAGGTGCGCTGTGCATATGATGCACAAGTTGGCAGGTGCACGCTTTTCAAAGATTGACTACAGCAAAGTTAGAAAGGAAGGGTGGTTCCCGCTGGGGTGGAGTGGACTTCACAGTCACCATGGGAGGCTGGACTAGGAAGGGCTTTGGAGCCAACTCTGTATTTGAATTGCGGAGAGAAAAAAAGGCAGACTCATTTCCAGGCAGAGGAATAATGTGAGCCCCATGTGGAGGCCTGCACTTGTCTTAACTGGGTGTTTGAGAATAGAGTGAATGGGCCAGAGGCCACGGGTTGTTCACGCACATGGTCGTCTTCCTAGAATAGGAAAGACTTTGGATGCCTCACTAAAGAGTATTAAACAAATCTATTCACAAGCAATAAAAGGTCCAGTGATGAAGGGGCAGATTTACAGGCTCTTTTGCCAGACTCCCTGGGTTCAAATCCTGTAACAGCTCCCTCATCACTAGCTGGAGGACCTTGGGCAAGTTGCTTTGCCTCTCTGAATCTACCCATCTGTGAAACAAAGATTAAAAACAGAATCTACTTCATTAGGTTATTGTGAAGATGAAGGGAGTAAGTTAATTAACACAGGGGAGTGCTTTGAATGGTGCCTGGCACAGGAGCACTCTATTGTTGCTGTTATTGCTACTTTTCAGATGTTAGCATG
Organism: Loris lydekkerianus; assembly: GCA_963574355.1. Classification (NCBI taxonomy): domain Eukaryota; kingdom Metazoa; phylum Chordata; class Mammalia; order Primates; family Lorisidae; genus Loris; species Loris lydekkerianus. The sequence goes on from CAUYPK010134923.1 coordinate 24,205, forward strand.
CGTCTAAAGAGACTGTGCCATCGAACAAACCCGGACGCTAGTGGTATTGTTGGGTCACTAACTGTAGATTTGCTTAGCAGCCCTGACTGACCGACAGTCCTCAAGTTACAAAGGCACAGAGATAAAATACTCAGTGTCGAATGAGCTATGATGGACATGCCGTTTTGTATGACATCTAAGAGGTTACAAATCATAAGGCAAATCTTGATTGCAGATACGTTAAAATGTGATGAAAAGTATCTTAACATGGTTGAAACACAATATATTCAAGAGACCACGTGGTGCAAGGGAAGAAGTATCTAATTCTGCCCGGCAGAGGCAGGAGAGGCTTCAGAGATGGAGATTCAGATTCAGTTTGAAGGATGAATGGGAATGTGCCAGGCTGCGGTGGGCCTGGGGGAGGGGCACGAAGCCCTGAGATCCGGAGAACAGCATGGATGGACCTGGGGTCATCAGGGCTGGAGTGTTTGGGAAAGAGTATCCATTATATCTTTACAATATGCCGACACACTGTTTAAGCATCTTAGCTCTTCCAACTTCCCCGGGAGGCAGATACTCTCAGCAGCACCATTTCCAGAGATGAACACCATGGGGCAGCAGCAGAGGCAGGACTGGAGCCCAGATGGTCTGACCCCACCTGCTCGCCGGGAGACCTTACCTTCTCACCCTTGCCACGACACCGGGTCTGACTTCCACCGGAACACTTGGGAACTGCTGCCAAGTGAGACTCAAACACAAAGCTCCCCCCAAACAGGCCTGAGAATCAACAGAGGCAACCCTTCTGGAATCTCTTTTGTAGACTGACTTGCGAGCAACTGTCCTCTTTCAGTGATGCAATTACTCTGGTATTTGAAAACCAGTCACAAATTAAGGGAACTATGTAATCAACTGTTACATTAATTAGTCACCCTTTGTTGAAAGGCAAACATCCTGGTAAATGTGTGAGTTAATGATGACTTCTGCATCAATCCACAGTTGTGCACATTTCAAAGGCTCGACTTGCAGTCCCTGATGTGCAAACTTCTGTGTCTCTCCCGATGGCTATCTGAACCAAGGCCAGTCCTCTCTGGGAAGCCTCAGGTTCCAACAAAGGAGAGGCCTGGATTCTGGCAGAGCCACTGACATGGCATGACAAAAGCTGTAGATTCAGATCAGCAACGTGTGCTATAGATCCCAGCCATGCTGTTTACTTATTCATCATCCACGCCTCTTTCTACCCCTTGCACAATGATCGGCATCTCCTGCGTACTCCCCAGAGTACTTGGCGCTCAGGGCACAGAAATGAGAACAGCTGACATTCCATGAGCACTTTCCGTGTGTGAGGCATCTTTCTAGGGCTACTCCTTCCTGAATCCCAGCAACTCTAACTCTGCTCAGAGATGAGTAAGCAAGAGCCTCTGTTCTCAGGGAGCTCCCACCCTGGGGAGGCGATAGACGGTGATCGCCCCAGGGCCGAGGCAATGTGCTCTTTGCAGCATGTATACAGAGAAAAGTCACCAGAGAATCTCCCCTTCAGGGAGGCATCCTCCTGTCTCTGAGTCTCCACAAACACTTACCATATGTATTGTTAGCAGCAAGCAGAACCCAATCCACATTCTTTTTTTTTTGAGACTGAGTCTCACTTTGTCCCCCAGGGTAGAGGACCGTGGCATCATAGCTCACAGCAACGTCAAACTCCTGGGTTCCAGAGATTCTTTTGTCTCAGCCTCCTAAGTACCTAGGACTACAGGCACCTGCCACAATGCCCAGCTAATTTTTTTTATATTTTTAGTAGAGATGGGGGGGGTCTCACTCTTGCTCAGGCTGGTCTCGAACTCCTGACCTCAGGCGATCCACCTCCCTTAGCCTCCCCAAATGCTGGGATTACAGGTCCTATCAGTAACAAAGCTCAAATGATGTAAGGATGGTTCAAAATAAGCTGAACTCAGAGAGGCTGTGGCAACCATCTTGCAGTGATGTTTTAAGGATATTACACAGAAACAGGCCGCACTACTGTCTTCATTATATTAATGCACTGTAATGAGTCCATTCTGTAAATAGTGTTTGGAATTGACTGACATGATACCAAATTCGCACTTGCATGCATAATTCTAATATTTTATTATTAAACCGAGCTCACAGATTGAGCACCAGGATTTAAAACAAACAAAACATCCATAATTACAGCACATGTGATTTTCTCCTGGGCAGCGCCTGCTCACTGAGGGGGCTTTTTTTCTCTTCTCTTTTCAGAGCTGTTCCTGCTCCCAGTGGAGGTTAATGACACAAAGTAGAGGATATCACCAAGTTGCAAAGTTCAGGGGATTCTCTTTCTCCTGTTTTAAACGTGGAAAAAAGAAATGTTTCTCATCTCTTGCGTAGTTAATTTATTCATGAAATGGATTTCCAGCTGCATATTCACAAGAGGCCAGAATAGGCACGGGGCCTCCTGGAGTCATCCGCGCAGTGGATTTCTGCAGGGCGCCAGGCTCTGGGGAGCGTCTATCCAAGAAGCTAAATACGCCCAAGACCAGGGGTAAAGCAGCTCTCCCTTCCAACTGGCGGGGCCCAAACAGAGGTGATGAAGATCACCCCGATTAGGACCGGGTCTCAGAAATTCACACACCCAGGCCTTTCGGAGAAAATGGGGCTATGTATAGCGTCTCTCTGGGCCCTGGCTGATGCCGATTCCCTAGGTGCTGAAGACTGGATCCTCCCATTAGCTAGTAAAGAAGAAGCAATGTGAACAGGAAAGAAGCGTCTGTTAGAAGTCAAAACACAGGGACGTGCAGACGGGAGGGTGTCACTGTGGTGAGGGGAAGGCCTCACGACCCATACGTCCCAGCGATGATGTTGGACCCTCCTCCCACCTAGTCATGTCTGAGACAGCAGAGGGCTCGGGCCCTGGGACCTGGATGCAGACCCAGGGCCGGGTTGGAGCTCACCAATTAGTTGTTCATATGACCTCAGGTAATCACTTAACCTTTGTAGGCTTTCGGTTTTTTGTTTTAAAAAATAGAGCTGGGTGGCCTCTGTGGCTCAGTGAGTAGGGCGCCGGCCCCATATACCAATGGTGGCGGGTTCAAACCCGGCCCCAGCCAAACTGCAGCAAAAAAATAGCTGGGCGTTGTGGCGGGCGCCTGTGGTCCCACCTACTGGGGAGGCTGAGGCAAGAGCATCGCCTAAGCCCAGGAGTTGGAGCTTGCTGTGAGCTGTGATGCCACAGCACTCTACCGAGGGTGATAAAGTGAGACTCTGTCTCTATTAAAAAAAATAAATAAATAAAAGAAATGGAGCTGATTAGACACTGTGGGTGTGAGGTTTACCTGAGAAGCCCCTTGGCGAAGTACCCAGAACAGACCCCCGAGCAGAGCAGCTCTAGGCAGGTACTGCGGGTGTGGAGAATGTTCCAATCAAGAGGACCCATCGGGGGCCCAAGGGAAGCAAAGGCTAAGAAAGGGGTTTAGGGAGCAGGAAGCAGAGGACTTGTGAGAAACCGAGAGAAGGCACGGCACACTGGGGAGAAGAAAATGGGGCCAGGTGGCACGGGGGAGCAGACAGGTGCTCAGCCCTCGGCACCTGGCAGGCCATGTCACATGCTTTGATCTTAGACTAAGAATAAAAGATGCCAGCAGGGGCTTTACATAGAAGAGAAATAGGTTCCATCTGATATTTTAAAGAGATCACTATGGCTTGATTTTGCAGAATGGATTGAAACAGGTCCAGAACAGCTACAGTTGGGAGCCCGGCCAACTAGGCGGCCCTGACAGCAGTCCAGGGGCATCAGGATGGGAGCTTTGATGACAGTGATGGCACCAAGCTGAGGAAAGGTGGGCGGACGGGAAAGTGAGGTAGGACAGAGGAGATGAAGTGTAGCTCTTGAGACAAGGGGCCTGGAGGGGCCTGGGCCTCTTGTACTGCAAGCAGGACCTGTTATAGGAGTGAGAAACCGAGAATGTTCTGAATATACTGGGTGCAGAGGCTCACACCTGTAATCCCAGCACTCTGGGAGGCTGAGGCAGGTGGATTGCTGGAGCTCAGGAGTTTGAGACCAGCCTGAGCAACAGTGAGACCTGGTTCCTACTAAAAATAGAAAAAAAATAACACCACCAACAAAAAAATCTAGCTACGCATTGAGGCAGGTACCTGCAGTCCTAGCTCCTGGGGAGGCTGAGACAAAAGGATCTCTGGAGCCCAAGTGTTTGAGGTTAATGTGAGCTATGATGATACCATGGCGCTCTACCCAGGGGACAAAGTGAGACTCTGTCTCAAAAAAAAAAAAAAAAAAAAAAAAAAAGAATGCCCTGAATACACATGTATTTTGTGGTCTACAAACTAGTACTGGTCTGTGACAAGAGTTGCAGAAAAATGGTAGTTTAGAAAATGGCTTGGCAGGTGTGCTGCCACTTGCCAGCCTGTGCTCTGTGGGCCCAGCTCAACGCACAGGGCACAGAGGAGCTTGCGACTGTCAAACACACACAGCAAGTGACACGGTGCCCCCAGCAGCCATCGCAGGGTCACGTCTTTGTCCTTGATGGAATGGAAAAGAAAATATTCATAACTAGTCCATCACCACAGACAGTTTGAAGAGTTTAACATTGCTATAACCAACCCTAGACAGTTTAAAGTTTTGCAATTAACTTTTTGCTGATTTTAACATTAAAGTTAAGAGAAAGAGTGCTGGGAATTAGGGCTGGGAGAGCTTAAATTGACTTAAGTCATGACCTCTTATTTTAATCTATACACTATGGCTGGAGCAAGCTGTACATTTCAGGAGAACTGTGCATTTCAGGCCTGAACTTTACGGGCAAAGATGACTTGACGAGAACCGAGAGAATGAGATGCCTCCTGCCGCGTCTGTAAGACAGGGGTGGTGAGGGCTGCACGCAGACCGCCTGGACTCCACGGAGACCGCCTGAACTCCACGGAGGCAGAGGTTAGGAAAGGAGAGGAGAGGATTGAGATGACGACATCGTGCATGTGTGTTACAGAAAAAGCTGGATGGGGCTAGGGAGTGGGCAGTCTGGGGATCTTGCCGGCTGGGACTGTGGGGTGCTGAGTCAGAGAAGACTGGGGCCACCTTCTCCCTCAACAGCTTCACTGCCTGTCTACATAAAACCTCTCCTTGAGTCCTAACCTCTCCCAGGGGCCGTCTCCAGGTCAAGCACACTTGCAAGAGACTCCAACATCTGTCCACACACAAAAAGGATCACAGCAGCACAGAGACGGCGGGGACGCCTGGGGAAGGGTGCATGTGAGTGAGATCTCCACCTAACTCATTGGATTTTAAACCTTCAACATGCTTGGGGGCTTTGTAGGGAAATCTGGATATTTTACAAATCCTTTTCCTTCTACTTGGTACACAACAAACACGTCAGCTGTACAAAATACCTCTATGGCGAAAGCATGCTGGGATTTGGGGTGAGATGGTGTGGCTTAATTGGACCCTGTAGCGAATAGGAAAAAAAAAAAAGGTGCATTTAAAAGGAAAAAAAGAAACAAACCTCAAAGCTTGCAAAGAACAAAGCCTTTTCAAGTGTGTGTGTGTGTGTGTGTGTGTGTGTGTGTGTGTGTATTCGTTCCACCCCCCCTGTTGCTCACTGCTCTCAGGGAAGGTGCCGGCAGCCCCACAGTCCCCCTCAGTGGGTGCCTGTCACATTGTGTTATTCCAATTCTATATTTCAATTAAAGCAATGTAGCCAATTTAAAAGTTCTACCGTGAGCCATTCACGATGCAGAGATCTAAGGATTCTGACTCACACATTTTAATACCCCACTTTCCCCCCCTTCTTCTCATTTTCATGTAAATCAAGTTGAAAGCTGTCTTTTTTCTTCTTCCTTTAATCTATCCCTCCAAATAAGATGCCAATTAAACAGCCGGTGCCAAGACAGCCTCCCGAACCCAGTGTGAGTTCTCAACGCCACTTTGATTTTCCTTAAAGTTTTCTCTTTAATTTCCTTTAGTATTTTCATGTCCTAATTTTCTGAGTGACGTGGTTTTCTTCACACATGGGGTTTGGAGGAAAGCAGGTCAGGATCCTATTCTGATTCCTCCTTATTCTGGTTTGGAGAAAGAACATGAATGAACATGGAGCTGGGAGCCCCAGTCTGAACCCAGGCTTAGATGCTTCCCGTCTTGGGTGGCCCCAGGCAGAGCTTTGAATTTCCAGGAGCTTCAGGATCCTGATCTTGCTGGGTTGTCCTGTCTTATGAGATCCCTAGAAAGTGCTCAGTTCCTATTAATTTCTTTCTCCTCCTATCAGGCGACAATAACAACACTGGGGTAAGTTTTCCTAAAACAGGAACAAGACTTTAAATGGCACACAGACCTCCTGCTGTGTCTGGGATGTTTTGAAATCTCTCTTCTTATTTGTTTGTTCCCCTAACACCCCCGCTCCCAACCCTGCCCTGTGTTACCTCTTTGCACTGAATGTGTGGGGAGGATTTTTAATTTCTTTAATCTCAGCAAGATGCAGTCTCATTAAGTCCAACTCTGCATAGGAACGGGAGGCATGGGTGGTTTGTATGCCCATTTTAAATGCTTCATCACAAATATTAGGTCATTTTCCAAGTTTAACGGGGAACATAGCTCTTTTATAAATAAGCAGTATCATTCATCTTTGATGTATGTGGGTCTGGTCAGTCCCAAAGAGATCCAGCTGATGGTGGAGCTTCCTCTCTGTTTCTTGTCTAAGGAGGGCCACACAGGATCGAAAATTACAAACATTTCAATTTTCACTCACATCATAAGCCCTTCAAAGACATAAAATGCCTGCCATTCAGTATCAGCTTTGAGCATGAATTTCCACCCCCTATTTCATTTTGAATTCATACATATGGTCCGTGTAAAGAATGACTTCTATGACAGTCCCTCTGGTCAAGACGATAGGATAAAAATGTACAATGTCACAGAACAATAACCTATCCCCTAATGAACCTATAAGTAGCCTTACAGCAAAATGCTCTACGGACTCACAGAAGAATTAAATTCAGGAAGCAGGCATGACTAACCACAGTGAATTCCTATACGCCAATCCCTCCCTCCAGGAACATTTCACGACTAGCACCTTATCTGCTTGCACTCAACTGTTTGGAACATTCTTTCTCTACTTTCCACACACCAGCTCTTCCTCACCCTGACGACTCACCTAGAATATCCCTTCCCTGCAGCCCGAACCAGGTTGGCTTCTTCTAACCCACCTCCCCAGCACTGTTCTCTGCAATTCCCTCCACTCATGGCTCTTTTAACTCCTTATTTATGGGCTACTTTCTTCGCCAAATTATAAGCTCTTCGGGGCAGGCAATTGTCTTGCTCAAGACTGCATTCCCAATGTCCAGCCCAGGGCACAGTACAGAATTCGAATATGAACTTCCCAAGTCCAGTCTGAGGGCCAGCAGGGTGGACCGTGGAGTCAGGTTGCTTGGTCTTGACTCTGGGTTTCATCAACTGCCAGTGCGGTGAAGCAGGCACAGCTGGTTAAGCTCCTACAGGGTCTCCAACAGTAAAAGGCAGAAAACAACAGAACCCTCCTCCATGTGTTACTGGGGGATTAAAGGGAACAACCACGTCTGGCTTCAGTATGGTGGTTTGCCGTGTCCCCACTCCTGGCTGGTCGTGGCCATGCAGGTTGCCGTGAGGCTGGTACTGACAATCACATGGCATTTTTCTCACCTCCTCTTTCACGTGCTGTCACTCTGAAGATGGCCTCTGGTCACCTCTAGCTTTTTGGTTTAGTAACTGGAACTTCTGTCCTGCTTATGGCCATTGGCACTCGGTCTGTGTCTGCCGTGTGAATTTGGTTCTTCTTGATGGACAGAAACTCTGACCTCAGATCTTGATTTTGTCATTTTCTCTTCTGGTTCCTGCTGAAGTTCAGGTGTGCCCTGTGCCAGGCACCTGTACGCCACAAGTTCCCAAGACACCTCCCGGGAGCGGGCACTCATCCCTGTTAGAGAAGTGATGTGCTTTCAACACACCACAGACCCCTCTTGGTTTGACTGCCTGGAGAACAAACACAATTCTCTTCCTGGAAGGCAGAACTTTTCCCAACAATCTGTTATGGATGGAACTTAAGAGTGTGGGGTTTAAAAAGTAAGGCAGAGAAGCAGCTTTGCAATGTGAAGACTCAGGTAAGCTGTAGTAACTCTGCAATCTCCTCATCACTGCAATTGTTCTCAGAACTTTATGACTGGATAGATTTCATACAAACTAGCTAATATTATATTTTGAGCAATTCCCTCATCAGCCTTGTGCTTAATCACTCACATGCACTGCTTACACAACCTCTCTCACAGCAACCCTGTGAGAGTGGCACTATTGTTTTTTCCATATTCCCGATGAGGATAGGGAAAAGTATCTAGCACATAATACATATTCCAAAGTATTTGTTGAATAAATCTTAGCCCATTAAATGATTTCTAAACACAATCTGCTGTGCTTCTGAAATCAATAACCCCTGTTGTCATTTAAATGCTCACAAGGCCTCAAATCGTGGATGGATCAATGCGTGTTAATTTCCAGGGAGGCAGAAATTTGCCACTTTCCTGGCCACAGGGACAGGAGAGGCCTGAGACCACAGAAGGCACTCTGTGACGCAGGAAACATCACTAGAATAACTTCGAGATCAGTCTGCATATCTGCACTGTACGTTCAGGAACTTAGGGAAGGTGGACACCTGTGTCTGCTCCCCGCTCACATGTTGACAGAGCGTCTGTTCCGTTCAAGGGTCTGCCCTCTGCTGCGGATAAAAAGATGAACACGACCAGCCTCTGCCACCTGCTTCCAAACAAAAACTAGGCCACACATTTAAGAGAGGTGAGTGTTCTAATGGGAAAACGGTAGTCTAAATTCAGGCTTGTCTTGGGGAATTGGAGCCCTGTTATCCTCAGAGCTGGCTTCAGCCCACTTCTGTGTGACAGTTTCCAGGTCTGTCACAAATGGGGTTTGTCACTTAACACCTTCACCTACAGTGGCCTCAGTTTCCTTTCAGGGATGTCCAACCTGTGGGCCATGGGCCAAATGATTATTTGAGGATGGTTTTGCTTATGTGTGTTGTCAGATATCGAGAAAAGTATGCGCAGATCCCCCCCCCCCCCTTTTGTCTTTGCTCATCAGATTTGGTAAGTGTTTGCGTATTTACTGTGTGGTCAAAGACAACTCTTAGTCTTCCAATTTGAGGCAGAGAGAAAAAAAAAAAAGTCAGACCCCTGGTTAAATCAAGGAGCTGAATTCATTCAGTTCCTCCCAGGTCTGAAATTCTATAATGTCGTCATGTGTAATGTCTATTCAGAAAAAATTTTTTTTTCATTCATTCACTCAAAATACTTATTGAGCACTACTTACGTTCCATGAATGGGGCTGGGTCATGCAGATATAAATGATGATGTGGTACAGTTCCTGCTTTCAAACCCTCAGCCTCATGAAGGAGAGTGGGCGATCGGCCAGGAGGCTACAGGAGCAGTACTGAGTGCTTACTGTGAACGAAGACTTTGTGCTATCACTTCATTTCATTTTCACTTATAAACAACCCTGTGCTACAGGCACTATATTTATGCCCACGAATGGGAGACCAAAAAGAGATCTACCAAGATCGATCAACTTGCCTGAAATCATGTATCAGAAGTTGGGACTCAAACCCAGGGCCTGCCTCCCGCCAGTGCGTCTTGATTATTACATTATATTCCAGTCTCAACGAATGCACAGAAATACACACGACAGAGAGAAGAACATGCTTAGAATGACAAAGGTGGAGTGCAGATAAGGGGCCTGGGGGAGGGAAGACTACTTATTGGGGCTGGAGCCACAGAAGACTTCTGGGAGAGAAGCCCGGAGCCATCTGAGCTGGGCCTGCAGGATGGTTGGGAGAGATAAAAAGAAATGGAGTTGTCAACAAGAGGAAGGAAATACTAATGCACCTGTACCCTGAGCCCCTTCCGAGCTGATGACATAGCCCTTGTTATACCACCAGGGCTGGAGACACCCACCCACCAAAAAAATAATAGTACCACTATTTCACCTCCATTAGTTTCCACTGCAAGCACAGCACCTGTGAGGCCCCTGTAACGCCCCTTCCTCCGACCTCTTCATTCATACCTTCTTCTAGAATTTATGCCTCAGCTTAAGGGTCCCCTCATCAGAGACCTTCTCTGACCCATCCCATCTACTTTTGCTGTCCCTCTTGGTCACTCCATACCACGTTACCCTGAATTAAACAAAAAATTCATAGCACTTATCAGTATCTGGAATTTTCTTTCTTTATTTACATGGTTATTGCCTGATGCTCCCAATAAAATAGAAGGTAATCAGGGTCATGCCCTTGTAAGTCATTGTTCACTCAGAGCTGAGTCCTTTAGTGCTTATTTATAGGTGATCAATAGATAGTCGTTGAATAGGTAAATGAGTCAATCATCTCTGCCTCACATGTTGGGTGCTTTTGTAGTGAGGTAGAGTTAGTTGCTGAGGAGTGACAGACTGAAATTCCACTTCAGGTTCTAAAACTCTTCACATAACCTCTACCTCTGAAATCTTAGTTTCAAAGTCTGCCAACCCAGAGTAGTAGCTGTCGCGTTAAACACTTATGGGTACATTAAATGTATCTAACACATGAATGTCTGCTATGTCGTTATGACGTTTTTACTGTCCTACTTTCTTTTACTCTAGGGTTTACAGAAAGAAACATGGGAAGTGTTTCATTTCAACATTCCTCTTGTCCGTCTAGAAGTTTGCTTCTCATCTAGGAGACTAAGGCACAGAATAGTCTCAGGGACCTGTGTTCAGATTGAGAGTCAAGAATACACTTCCCAGTAAGTGCTGTGGTAACCCCCATTGTGACCCTCCAGGCTGAGCCATCTTGAGTCAGTGCACAGCAAGGCGGCTTACTGGGGTCTCCATGCGTCTCTATAAAGGTCTTCGTTCCAGCCCAGCAGGTGAATCATCACCAACAGGTGCTCCACTTCCTGACCCAGTGGGCCCTTGTGCTGTCTTCTGCATGAGAAATCCACCTGGATTTCCAAAAGAGCAACTGAAGCTGCCAAGCAGAGATAGAGGGCAGGCTGAAAATGTGTCTTCCACTTAGGAACCTGACTGATTTTTTAAGTTTCTTGTAAGCTCAAGGGACCAGTCATAATAGGAGAATGCTCCTGGGTAACAGTTTATTTGCATAAGAGCTCTCGGGCCAGCTGTATGCCTAACGTTTTATAATGCATATCACACAAAGGAGCCTTGCTGGATTAATGCTAGAAGATATAAAAACAGTATCAACAAGTTCATTTTTTGTTCATTCATTTCACTTGAGACAATGAGCAAACACTAACTCAGCACCAGCAGTGGCCCAAGCAGCATGCGTAGGGCCACAAAGATAAAAGAAATGCTTCCCCAGCTCAAGAAAACTGCAGTCTAGAAATGATGACAAATACGCACTCAGTCAATTACAATACAGTTCTAAACAAATGCCTGAGACAGAACCATGGCGTCCTAGCCGTCCTACGAGGTGGAGGGATAGCAGTGGTGAGCATGGGCGTGGGGAGCAAGGGGGTGGGGGAAGAAGGGAGTGCCCAGACTCACACCCTGCTAGGCCACAGGGCTGGATGACTGGGGTTTTGAGGACAGCCTGTTTCCTAACGCAGCTCCTGGCACTTACCACCTGGGTAGGTTGGGCAAGTCACTTAACCATTTTTTTGTCTTGGCTTTCACATTTGTCAAGTAAGTACTAAAGAAAAATTGGCCATTGTTATTGATGGGCTACCGTTAATCCTTAAAAATATTCCATATGGTAGGTATTATCTCCATTTTATAGATGAGAAGTTGAGGCTTATTCTTTCTTTCTTTATTTTTTTTTTTGAGACAGAGTCTCACTCTGTTGCCCAGACTACAGTGCCATGGCCTTGGCCTAGCTCATAGCAACCTCATATCCTGGGTTCAAGTGATCCCTGCCCCAACCTCCTGAGTAGCTGGGACCATAGGTGCCTATTACAATGCTCGGCTAGTTTTTCTATTTTTACTAGGGACGGGGTTTTGGTTTTGCTCAGGCTGGTCTTGAACTCCTGAGCTCAAGGGATCCACCTGCCTCGGCCTCCCAGAGTGCTTAGGATTACAGGTGTGAGCCCTTAAAATCTATTCTTAGCCTACAATTGTACAAACACAGGTGATGTGCTGGATTTGGACTCTAGGACATTGCCGTGTTGTCAAATCCAGCTCTAGATCCAGGATATGAATCTGTACAGTTGGATTCTAAAGCCTGTCTTCTTAAGCACTAGGTATAAGGGCACAGACTCAAATACAGACCTCTCTCATTCCAAAGCACAGGATCTGTCTCATAAATGCTACCACTTCTGAGGAGTATTTGAGGAAGATGACCTAAGAATGCAAAATGCACACACAGTTAAGAGTGGAATTCAACTCTCAAGAGTGGAATGCGTCCCTGCCGTTTTTTGGTGGTGCCTTAGAGTCACTGTTAGAATTAGTTTCTATGGAAACTGACCCGGTCTTCCTATCTTGGTGATCCTTTTTTAAATTCCCTTCCTGACCAAAATATGAATATAGAACTGGGGACCACTCACTATGTTCTCACCTATTCTCCCAGGCCACTTTGTATGTATTTGGGGTTTCAGATACGCTGACTTTGTAGGTAGAACTTATTTATTAACCATCCACTATAGATATATAAGAAAAATGGTATTAACACCATTTATGGAGGTTCATCTTCCTTATTTGGCCCTGAGTTCTTAATGAATGAAAATGGAATGCAGATGGTATTATGTCTTCAGCTTCAGTTACTACAATTTAATAGATTAACTTAAAAGAGGGGTGAGCAAAGATACCTCCTTAGATATGTATCTGGATCAACCAGAAAAGCTTTAGCTCTTTTTAAAGAGAAATTCCATTTATGTTTAAAAGAAAAAAAAAAAAAAAAAGCAAACCAGGATCGTAGGTCTATAATCAGTTTTCAAATTACAGAAGATGTTGTCCATTGTTGCAAAATAGGGCTCTGACAAGAAGTCAATTGGGTGTATTTGCTGCATCGATTAGCACTTGAGCATGGAGGGAAAGGGTGAGCCTTCACCCAAGGCCATCTCTCCAGGAACTAGATAAGTGCCCGTACTCAGAAGCACCCACTCCTCCCAGATATTTTGTTCTGTTTACTTTTCCAAAGCAGCAAAAAAAAAAAAAAAAAAAAAAAATTCACCAGAGCTTCGGGAAGAAGTAGAGAACCCTTCTATTGGGAGTCAGATGAAAATCAGACTAAGATGAACTGCAGCAGCCAGACCCAGGGGTTGTGACAAGGACTTCTGAGCTCAGGCTGTCTGGATCCATTCCAGGTTCTGCCACTAACCAACCACCATGTGGCTCACCTCTTGAAGATGTGATTGGTTTTTTGTTTTTTCTTTTCCGTCTGTAAAGGGGAGATAATAACAGTGTCTGTACGATCTGGTTATAGAGGGGAATTACCCAGGATAAATGCATGCACAGTGTTACCGAAGGAAAGTGTGACAGGGATGGCCCATATCATCCTCAAGTAGTCCCATAGTCCAGCTTCACCTTCATCTCACAAAAGACACTGCAAGAAACTAACACAGGAGATAAGGGCATTTACTGCCACATGGACCCCTCCAGCAGCGGACTATAGTGGTCTGGAGGGTCAGACCCCTCCACGCAGTGGTCTGGAGGGTCAGCTCCAGGGCAGACAGACCCTGGGTCTAGTCCCAGGTCCACTGCTTATCAGTTACATGTTCTTGAACAAGTTACTAAGTACTCCTAAGCCTCAAATTTCTCATGCATTAAGTCACACTTAATTTTAAGAAAGTTTTGGGGATTATAAAGCGTAGGCCTGGGCCAGATTAGGTCCTCAGTAACAGGTGGGAGTTTTCCTCCCAGGGCAGGGCAAGGCATCCTCTAGAACAGCCCAGTCCAACAGAACTCGTTACAACTAGGGGTGTGTTCTTCACCTGCGCCGCCTGGTAAGGGAGTCACTTGTCACATGTTGTACTTGAGGTGGGCCCAGTGTGATTTCATTTTAATTGAAATTTACATCAAAATAGCCAAATGTGGCTATGGGCTACTTATACTGGACAGTTTGGCCTGGCAGGGGTGTTCAATCTGCGGCCCGCAGGTTGCATGAAGATTATGTGAGGGCCATTTTGCTCATCTGTGATGGTAGACATGAAAACTAGGCACAGACTTTTCTTTTCTGAGCAGTTTCACTAGTGTTTGTGCTCCTAATGTGCGGCCGAAGAACTCCTCTTCCAACGTGCAGTAGAGGAAAAAAAACGGTTGGTTGACCCTGGAGGCTTTGTGGGTATTGGGGAAGGACAGCTGAGGGGGAGAGGCAACCTGGGCATTCTCTGAGCGAGCTCCGTACAGGTGGAGATGACGGCTTGTGAAGGCCTGGCGGTGCTCGGCGTCATGAAGAGAATGGGCCGCTTCTCAAGAGGATAGGGTTCTGGTAAGGAGGAGACGTGAAGTTGGGCTGGGTTGGAGCCTCTTCAAAGGGCCTAATTACCAGCTAGAGAGGTAACCCCATGAGGCCACGGGGAAGTTGTTCCATAAGGGGTAGGGGAGGTGAAGCAGCAGGTGCCATCTGGGTAGTTCAGCTGCTCCATGGGGTTGTTAGTGCATCCGCCCCACTCATCTGTGATCTGATGTATCAGGGTCCTGTGTGGCTGCTGTTTCCACAACTCAGCAGACTGTGTTCGGGAGCTGTTGGGAGCATGCTTCCTCCCGTGGGCACTTTCCTGTAGATTAGCCTGGAGCCAGGAGGAGACCTGGCAGAGCCCTTCATCACGTCGCAAACATGAGTGACAAGCTACTTCAGAAAGCATTCCAGTGTTTTCCAAACCACATCCAATCACAACATACGTTTGCTACATTTTACAGGTGGCCAAGCGGGGACCAGCAGAAGCAAGGTGGGAAACCCAGTATCTCTTCACTCATACAAGGATAAAGGGAGCCCAAGGACAAACGGGTTTTGGGAGGCCAATATAGTCTCTTGCAGACCACGCTGAAGATTATAAGATGATGAACAAAGAAAGAAGATTATAGCCCAGTGGCTTGAATACCAGATTTACCTTGAATCTACTAGGATACCTGCCATCCCTGAACTATACAGCAGGAGGAAGAAGTAATTAGGAGGCTTTTTACAGCTCTCTGTAACTGCTATGAATTAACAGGAGCGCTGTGCAGAGAATTCCTTTTATACTCTGGCATATATCTTTTGGTACAAAGTAGAACTAGCATTTATCCTGAATAGAGATTTTAGAGACTTCGTCTCAGCGCTGTGCACACATCGTCCAGCAGACAGCGAAATGAGAGGCAAAGACAGTCACAGATCTTCTAATTTGTACCTACATGGAAAAAGCGCTGTCATTCTTGGCTTTGACTTCTGTCTCCTCCCTCTTCTCTCTCCAATTAAGATACAGAATTGGGGAGAAGTCATTTGGCTGAGAAAGCTGGAAATCTTGCAGGGAAGAGGGGGGATTCCTTTATATGGGAAAACTGACCATATTTCCCAAGGTGTCCTTCGGATTTGCAAGGACAAAGATGAGACTCTCCACTGGGTGGCCATCCCTGTGACAAACACAGTGATGAACCCACCACCTCTGGCATATGGGGCTGATGCCCTACTCCTCTACTCCTTTGAGCCACAGGCGCCACCCCAGAGTTTACTTTTCATATGAAGTCTTTCATTTATACAATACTGGAGCCTCATAACCACTCTGCCAAGCAAGTAGAAAGTATTAAGATCATCTGCCCATTTTACAGATTAAGTAAAGGAGGTTCGTGGAGATTAAGTCCCCAAGATCACACAGCTAGTCAGCCGTGGAGCCACCCCACGAACTTCTATCTTTGGTCCTCAAATGCTGTCCTTTTCCCAGTTTCATGGCAACGAACATGTACAGTAAGTACACTTTGTAGTTTTCAAGGTATTTCTGACATATATGGTATAATCCAAATCCTCAGTGCAATGTAGATTATTATTATAAAGAAGTTGAGTTCCAGAATATCTCTATAACCTGCCAAGATAATATAGCTCACAAGTAAAACCAGGATTGAATTTAAATCATCTCATCTTTTATTGAGTCTGAGCACTGTTGTGTTTTTAAGCTTAGTTTATTTGGGTGCTCACACTACCAATATATCTAAAATGTTGAAGTACCATTCCCTTCTGGCCTGGGTTATAAAAGGCTCGTGTTGGGAAGGCTTGGTGGTAGGCCAGTCTGCTCCAGCCTCAGCACATTGCTCTATGGTGGGTGTTTCTGCAGGCTTGGTGGACCTGGGGCCAGAGGCTGAGGATATGGTCTGGCACCATTGAGTAAACACAATACTCGGGTCTTCAGAAGAAAAGTTGGCATCTATCTTCCGGTAGGAGGTACATAGATACAGGCATATGGGGTGACCTCTATCTTGGATCTGATTCCTTCTCTAGGATTTTTCTGTCTTCCATGATCAGTCTAATTGCAAAACAGCTGGAGAAGAAAAACACGCAGTCATGGCAGGTGCCAACAACGATCAGTCATCATTCAAACAGCCTCTCTAGCGAGAGAGTAGAGCTACCGTAACAACATCCAACAAATTTTCATGGGGAGAAGTGTAGCTCATACTGCAAAACGGACTGGAAGTCTGATGGCACCACATTAATTCACATTTGGACCAGACACAACATTCCCTAAGCTACTAGCTGATCCCAGTTGAAAGTAAACGATTCTACCAAGGATGATTATTCCATCAGCTTAGGCTGGGAGACGAGCAGGGAAGCAGATGTAGTTCCTGCCTTCCATTGTTGAAAGTCAGAATAAGGACCAGCGTGGGAGGTTTCAAGGGAGACTGTGCAGCAGACAGGCAGAAATTGAAGAATGCATTTAAATTTAGGAATTTTTTTTTTGAGGCAGAGTCTCACTATGGTGCCCTGGGTAGAGTGCCATAGAGTGACAGCTCACAGCGACCTCAAACTCTTGGGCTTACGCGATTCTCTTGCCTCTGCCTCCCAAGTAGCTGGGACTACAGATGCCTGCCACAACGCCTGGCTTTTTTTTTTTTTTTTTTTTTTGGTAGTTGTCATCGTTGTTTGGTGGCTGGCGCCCTACTCACGGGTGCATTTTGGAATTTAAAAGACCCAGTTCAAATCCTCCATCAGCCACCCTGGGCAAGTTTTTAACCTCTCTGGGACTTGCTTCCTCATCTGTAAGGTAGAAATGATGACAAAGGTCTGCTTATTCTTTTTCCGTACTGTGTGCCAGGCACTCTTCTAGGCATTTCCCATATATTACTTCATTTAATCTTCTCCACAATCCTGTGATTTTACACGGTCATTATTTCCATTTCCAAATGAATAATCTGAGGTACAAAAAAACTAAGTAACATGCCATAGACAGCATAGCTTGAAATACTTCCCATGTAGGAGGATAAAATGAAAATATACACAGGTGGCTGACATGGAGTAGGGCCCAGTAAGTGACAGTTGTCAGTTACTCGTGATACTAATATCATTGTCAAGGGCAGCTACAATTCCCCTATAAAGGTGAATTACCGAGCCTGCCACTGGACCCTTTTTCTCAACTGGATCGACACCTCTTCCAGCGACTTGATTCTCTGAAACTGTTTTCACACAGGGCAGCCCCCTCCCTGGTTTCTTCTAGCACCACCACGTGCTTTATCTGAACAATGCAATATTTATGGCGTTCCTTTATTTGAGTTGATTCCAATGTGTCAGCAGATATGAATTGCAACATCAAATAATGATGCTTGAAAGTGAAATGTAGGCCCACAGGTTCTGGTTGGCTATTTTTTTTTTTTTTTTTTTAATGTCAGCAATTCTGAAAGACTGGATTTATTTAGTGCCTCCCCCTCCTCCTCTCGAGCACTTAGAGACCTCAGCTCCTAGGAATGCCATGGCAGCTACCTTTCTGACAGACTACTTTACCAATTACCCTGACAGTTATTCACACTGCACATGGATGTACTTTAGAGTTGTCACATGTGCTCTGTAGACAAGGCAATAAAACATACAATGCATCTTTCTGATTGGTAAATCCTAATGGGCGGTACAAGCTATGGACTCTTGAATGGGAACCCGTTGCAAGTGTGACAGAACTGAAGTAGCTGGAATTTATACATAAGCAAATTAATGGAGTCTTTAATGCAGCATGAGAAGGGGGTTCCCACAAGGAAGATTAGCAATTAGAGCAGGAAGAGCCCTGTTAAATCATCTTGTCCTTCCTCAGCCATGTGGGCTGTTCCCTACAGCAAAACCCCCTTCCAGGTTAAATTACCTATGAGACTGGGATTCCGTCACAGCCCTTGGGATATAA
This sequence comes from Loris lydekkerianus, assembly GCA_963574355.1. Taxonomy (NCBI): domain Eukaryota; kingdom Metazoa; phylum Chordata; class Mammalia; order Primates; family Lorisidae; genus Loris; species Loris lydekkerianus. The sequence goes on from CAUYPK010134923.1 coordinate 42,487, forward strand.
CTGACTATCCAATCAATCGCTCCATTTCAATTGTTTTGGCTACATGGCAAGAGACTGGAAAATATAAAAAGCAAATGAAAAAGTGACTGTATCCCGAGGAAAGTTCTTGATCAGCCTCCTCCCCCCCCTTCTTGTTCCAACCTCTTTTCGGTTTTCTAAAATCATTGTTAATGTAAGGCGCTGGCATTTCAGGTTCATTTCTCTGCATCTACTTTGTCTGGTTCCAGCTACCTATGTGTACAAATGGACAGCAAATAAAGGCTCGCAGGATGGGAGAAGAATGTGTTTCGGACTGGAACGGACAACACCTGTGTTTCATTCCTGACTTTAACGTTGACTCCCTGTGTGATCTCAGCAAAGTCATCACTCATCCTGGAGCCCGAATTTCCTTATCTTTAACCTAAGGAATATATTAGCTTGACAGAGTAGTAATAGATAATTTCCATATTCATTCACTTATTTAACTTCTCTTTTAAGGGAGCACCTTCTATCTGCAAGGTATGCGTTTAGCAGTGTGAATATACTGGTGAGAACCCTAGGTTCCTGCTTTTAAGGGAGCTTAAATTACAGGAAAATATGCTGGCACTAAATGCCCAATTATAACACATATTTTTATCGGACAAAATAATACCTAAGATTTGCTATTTTAAAGTGTGTAGTTCAGTGATATTAAGTCCATTCATGTGGTTGTGCAACCATCACCACCATCTTCCCAAATTGGAATCTGTACCTGTTAAACACTAACTCCCCAATCTGTTTCTTCCCCCAGCCCCTGAGAGCCATCATTCTACTTACTGTCTATGAATTGGACTACTCTGGGAACCTCATATAAGAGTCACCATACACTATTTGGCCTTTTGGTACCTGGCTTATTTCACCAAGGACAATGTCGTAAAGAGTCATCCACATTTGAAGCACGTGTGAGAATTTCCTTCTTTTTTTAAGGCTCAGTAAGATTCCATTGCATGTAACACCCCATTTTATTTATTCATCCATCCATGGACCCCGGTTGCTTCTACCTTGTAGAACATCTTTTAAAATAAGTACCGTAACATAAAGGGCTGGTGTACGGAAGGACAAAACATCAGCCCACACAGAACGTAGGTTTGTCAATTGGGGAAGAATTCCTACAGAAATGGTGCCTGACATGATAGGCCTGCAGGGTAAACTGAAGTCCGCCAGATGATGGAAGGAATAAAGAGAGTCGGTAGTGGGAGACAGGGGAAGAATGTTCTAGAAATAAAAAGGAAAAGAAAAAAAAAAAAAAACCCACCTGTGCAAAGGCCCAGAAAACCCGGCACATTTAGAATGTCAGGTGGTTCTCTTTGGTTGTGGGGGTCAGCTGGAGACGAGGCTCCGACAGGTTCACAACCCCTCTGGCAGTTTTGGTTCTGCAGCTCTGTTCTCTGCATGGCATCCCTTTGATCTATCTCTACTGCCTGGACAGATCAATTAAATATCATTTGCTTGTTCAATCAATGAGATCAATTCCCTCTGCTTCGCTTGTCAGGTTATTCGAAGAGAAATACATGTGGGTGAGCCCGAGGTTGGGTGCAGAATCAAGTGGCTCATCACAGTTGTGTAAACTGGTGGTTTACTTGACTGCTGGACCATGAGTCCTGGGGAGGAAGGGGTTTCTCTGAGTCCTCTCTGTACCCTAGTGCCTGGTAGGTACACAGCGGATGCTCTGTAAATGTGTGATAGCAATTTTATTTTTACAGATGAGTATATCAGCAAAAAGAAATCAAGTGACTTCTCCAAGGTGCTGATGGGAACTCTGGTTTTAAAGGATGGAATTTTACACTCTGTGCAACATTTAACCTTACCTCTCCTCTTCCAATGATGTTCATATAATTTTATAAAAAAAGAAATAAAGGCAAAGGCAGATTTGTGCAGAGAATACTCCAAGGCAAGAGAAATGGCCTCAAGAGGTCTAAGATGCATTCAGTTCTCTGGAAGACCTCATCTGGATGCTGGGAATAGAGGCATGGTGGGCGGGAAACCAAATTCATGAGCATCACGGGGATATTGGAGTTATCCTGAAAGAGGCTACAGTAAAATCTCATTATTTAGGTCCCACTAATTCTGAATTTGGACAGAACCTGGGCTGCATTCCCTTTGCTCAATAAAACTATTCTCTATAAATTATATGAAGTTATTAGAATGAAGAACAAAGGAGGAATTAATTCATACATAAATATTTGTAAAATAGTAGCTTGATTCTTCTCTTACGATGAAAGAACGTACATCATCAAGGGGAATTTTATAATTTGCAAAGAACTTTAACATGATTCTGCCTCCCTGATGATTTGCAATACACTACCAAGGAAGGCCTGGGTCATCTCCCTCTCCATCCCTTGGGGTCAGGGAGGTGAAATTACTTGCCTGAGATCATATGCAATTTTGTGAGACAAAATGAATATACAAATGCATTTTTTTCTGCTTCAAAGTCAAAAAGATCAGAAATCTTAAGTCATAGATTGTCAAGTTGTCTCTTCCTGATGACATTTATTTGTATGTGGAGAATGAACGATACTGCCCTAAACGTAGAACAGTCGAAGTGTATAGCCAAGAGTAAAAAGGCAGTCTGCAGTCAACACCCCGGGACCGAAAAGCCAAGCCTTCAGAGAAATCCAAGTTCTGTCCATTCATAATGTCCTTTGGCATCATTCAGATCTGCAGGCAAAGCCAAAGAACATTGATCCTGTCAATATAAAAGACTATGCTGGCGTGGATGTGGAGAGAAGGGAACATTTCTATAGTGCTGGTGGTGGGACGGCAAACTAATATTGCCTTTGTGGAAGGAAGTATGGAGAATCCTCAAAGAACTCAAATTAGACCTCTTATTTGATCCTGCAATCCCTGTACCAAGCATCTACCCAGAAGAAAAAAATCTTTTTATCATAAGGACGTTTGCACTAGACTGTTTATCGCAGCTCAATGCACAATCATCAAGATGTGGAAACAGCTTAAATGCCACCAACCCAGGAATGGATTAACAAGCTGTGGTATATGTACGCCATGGAATACTATTCAGCCATTAAAAAAAAAGAAGAGTTACATTTTTTGTATTGACCTGGATGGAGGTAGAGCAGATTCTTTGTAAAGTATCACAAGAATAGAGAAGAATCTAATACAATCAATTCTAATATGAAGCTGGTAGATGAGCTAATACAAGTTGGGGGTAGGGGACTGAGGAAGTGGGGAGAAGGGAAGAGGGAGGGGGGTGTGGTGTATAGCACACCTCTTGGGGGTGGGACAGAATTGTAAGAGAGACTTCAAATAACAAATGCAATCAATGTAACCTAATTCTTTATACCCTCATTGAATCCCATACAATAAAAAAAAAGACTCTACCATGACCTCACTCTCCTAAAATGATCATTATAAGTAGATACTTAAGATAGAAAACTCAAACTAAAGTTTAATATCAAAAAATTTTAAAAAATGAAAAATTAAGTCATTCCCATGGTGACAAATATATAATAGACAGTATCATACATAAGGCAGTACAACTTTTTAGAATATAATTTGACCAAAAAAGGAATCCTGAAAGTGCTAAAAACATACATACATGTTGACCCCAAGTTCTGGAATTTAACTGAAGGAAATAATCACGGATATGTACAAAGATGTGCCAAAAGTTACGCATAGGACCTGCATGGCTAACAATACGGTGGTTATGAAATTACGGTATAGTCATGTGCTAGAATGTTTTACAGCTGTGGTCCCCAGCTGCAGACCAGGACAGGTCTGTGGCCTGTTAGGAACTAGACCACAGAGCAGCAGGCGACCCATAGGGAACGAGTGATGATTCATCTGCCTTGGTGCCACTCCCCAGGGCTGGCACCACCGCCTGAGCTCTGCCTCCTGGCAGGTCAGCAGCAACAGTGGATTCTCCTAGGGGTAGGAACCCTGCTGTGCACCAGGGGGACCTAAGTCTCCTTCTCCTTATGCGAATCTAATGCCATTCTTTCCCCATCCCTGGAAAACTTGTCTTCCATGGAACCAGTGTCTGGTGCCACAAAGGTTGGGCCTGCTGCTGTCCAGTGAATGCTTTAAAAATTATGTTGTAGAAAGCTACTTAATAAAAGAGAAAATGTGGAGATGTAAACAAGTGGTTTACAAAGCAGCCTATATAACTTCAACCTTGAGAAAAACATTGTATTCATGTGAAGAAGATTGGTGGTAGATACGTCAAAATGCTGGCTGTATCTAAGTGGCGGGATTTCAGATAATTTGCTCTTTCTTCTTTATGGCTTTTCTACATTTTGTAAATTCTCTACAATAAGTGTATGTACTTTTATGACCAGAAAAGGCATTCAACATAAATAAGGATCAGGCTTCACCAATTATCACTCTGTGACTTTCGGCCAGCAATGAACAGACTCCATCATCAATAGAACTGCGTGTGTCATGAGCACCCTGTAAGATTCACGTGAAGATGAGTTATAAGAAAAAAAAGTGAAAATATTTTGAAAACTACAAAAAGATTCTCAAACCCAAGAGTTTCTTTTTCTCATTGCATCAGATGAAGTTTTTGTTAAGTGGTAGGGTGGTTGTACCATAGGACACAGATAAGGGAGGAAAAAACACAGGTATGGACTTTGACAGCATGGAAATAAACATGAAAAAGTATGTGTGTCTCCTCACATGGTGAATATATCACAGTGGACAGCCGGAGTCACCAGATGATGCATCTCTGCAGCTCAGAGTCTCAGATACTCTCGTCGGAGCCATTTATATAGAAGATGAACTATCTTCGCCTCCGAAGTGAGGTTATGACTGTCTTGAGTCTACACAATTGCCAGTAAAATCTTCATTTTCAAATTTTTAAATATATAACTGCAAAATAATCTGCACATCTCTTAGACATCATGAAAAATTCAGACCTTAGTCGTTGGAGATGCTGGCATTTTTAAAATTTAAATGTTGAGGCCGTACTTCCTTGGTAATTTTTTTGCATATTTAAAATCTCCTGATTTTTAAAATCGTTTAAGAAGTCAAATCTATTCTGGCAGGCACATTTCTGAGCGATGAGAATGAGGCAGCTAGACATGAGGATAAGTCCTGGAGGAATCCCAAGAGAAATGTCTGGCTGAAGCCACAGTGCAGGAGCTACCTATGGCTAAAATGGCTACGAGCTGAGCTGCACCTGACCTTGGGGTTGTCAGACAGACTGTGAGGCTCCAGGCTATGTAGTCACTGGCTTTTGTCCTCAGTGCCTACAAGTATCTCTGTTTCTCCATCCCTCAAGTTTATGGCTTTGTAATATCTATAGCTCACTGTGTGATTGTGAGGACAGATGAGTCAGTGTGTAATTTACTCAACACTGTCACCCACAGCACAGAAACTACAACACTCCCAGGTCACCCCTGGCCACCATAACATCTCTGCTAGATTATCCTTTCTCCTCTCATCCGTCTCATCAAAACGTGCTTACACATGCTCCAGAGCCCAGGGTGCACGAGGAGCAAAATTTGGAGGTACAGACCCTCCAGGCTCCTGAAGGGACTCGCACCCTGGGGTAAGGCGCCTCTGTCTGGCAGGGCACAGAGTGTGTGGAAGAGGCAAGACTCACATGCTCAGAGATAACAGGGCAGAGTTTCTGTCCTCCAGCACATCAAACTTCTTACAGCAAGTTATATTTTATATTACATCTTATACATGGCAGGTCCTCCGTAAGCTCTTTGAAAAAGTACGGCAATAGGAAAAAGATGAGCGTGTCTACATGCACGTGAAAGTAGGGAAAGAAAAGGATGGGGGAGCTGGTGGAGGTGGAGACCAGGGAGGCAAGTTAAATGGACGGGGACACAGAAAAAGGGGGAGAACGAGGGCCCTGTGCATTCGTGCCACTAGTAACACTGCAGGTTGAGACTGTGCTATTTACAAGCTTTAATAACCTTATATTCATCTGGAAATTGAAGGAGCCCTGGGAAGGACAGAGATGGCTGGAAGCAGTAAGTGGGGTGTGTCACAGACACTCACAGGAAGAGGGAGGGAGCAGCCATTTTCAGTCTCAGGAAGATGACGGTTGATGGTGTTTAGATGCCGCTGACAATGATCAAAGATTTTCCCATTGCTGGACATCTACCCAGAAGAAAAAAAATCCTTCTACCACAGGGACACTTGCACTAGACTATTTATGGCAGCTCAATGTACAATCACCAAAACGTAGAAACAGCCTAAATGCCCCCCAACCCAGGAATGATTAACAAGCTGTGGTGTATGTACACCATACTATTCAGCCACTAAAACAGATGGAGACTTTACGTCCTTCATATTAACCTGGATGGAAGTGGAACACATTATTCTTAGTAAAGCATCACAAGAATGGAGAAGCATGAATCCTATGTACTCAATTCTGATATGAGGACAATTATTGACTTAATACCTGGTGGGGGGGATCAGAGGAAGAGAGAAGGGGGCAGGGGGATAATACCCTTTTGGGGGAGGGACACAATTATAAGAGGGTCCTTGTCTAACAAACGCAATCAATATAACCTGGTTCTGTGTAACCTCAATGAATCTCCAGC